>CAJNDS010000231.1:112286-192224 GCA_905221605.1 Symbiodinium natans | reverse complement strand
CTTGCGAAACCAACTGCCCCAGTGATCTGGAACGATTGACGAGGCGGGAGCAGCGCATCACGAGCATCAGCTGGGTCTTCTTCTGGTCACGTGGCCCCCTAAGCTCCAAACATTTCCAAACGCTTGCGAAACCAACTGCCCCAGTGATCTGGCACGGTTGACGAGGCGGGAGCAGCGCATCATGAGCATCAGCTGCGTCTTCTTCTGCTCACGTGGATGCCTAAGTTCCAAACATTTCCAAACGCTTGCGAAACCAACTGCCCCCAGTGATCTGGCACAGTTGACGAGGCGGGAGCAGCGCATCATGATCATCAGCGGGGTCTTCTTCTGCTCACGTGGCCCCCTAAGTCCCAAACATTTCCAAACGCTTGCGAAACCAACTGCCCCCAGTGATCTGGCACGATTGACGAGGCGGGAGCAGCGCATCATGAGCATCAGCTGCGTCTTCTTCTGCTCACGTGGATGCCTAAGTTCCAAACATTTCCAAACGCTTGCGAAACCAACTGCCCCCAGTGATCTGGCACAGTTGACGAGGCGGGAGCAGCGCATCATGAGCATCAGCGGGGTCTTCTTCTGCTCACGTGGCCCCCTAAGTCCCGAACATTTCCAAACGCTTGCGAAACCAACTGGCCCCAGTGATCTGGCACGATTGACGAGGCGGGAGCAGCGCATCATGAGCATCAGCGGGGTCTTCTTCTGCTCACGTGGCCCCCTAAGTTCCAAACATTTCCAAACGCTTGCGAAACCAACTGCCCCAGTGATCTGGCACGATTGACGAGGCGAGCATTAGCTTAAGTTGTACCCGCAGGCGAAGACCCCCGGAATCTGCAACTCCTCTTCCCCGTGCCTCCGTTTTTTTGACAACCGTGGTTAAACGCCTCCCCCCTTTCGAACTTTCAGGCTTGAAGGTGAACCGGTTTGGGCATCTCCCACAATAAGGGGGAGATGCCCAGATATACCTCCAACATGCAAGTAGGGCACCTTGAAGAGACGCCCACCCTTGATTTTTACCCTAGACCCTAAACCCTAAACCCTAAACCCTAAACCCTCAACCCCTTTTGAATCCTAGGAGCGGCCGAGGCCGCCAAGTGCTCGAGAGTAACTCGAAACAAACAAAAGGCGTTCCGGAAAGAGCCGTTTCTGTTTGGAAAATTTTTACAGGACAAGCCGTTTAAAAGCAGGCAGCTATAGGTCCTAGTAGGGCGCAGCATCCAGCTCAGACCGCCAACCCAACCCAACTATCCCTAAACCCTAAACCCCTAAAACCCCAAAACCCCAAAACCCTAAAACCCTAAAACCCTCAAACTCTAAAACCCTAAACCCTACACCCTGAAACCCTCAACCCTACCAAAGGGAGCACTGCCTAGAGTCGCTTCTGGCGTCTGCTGCGTGCAGTTGAGATCCTGGGGATGGCTCTCAGGGTGTAGGGTTTCTGGTTTAGGGCTTAGGGTTTAGGGTTTTAGAGTTTTAGAGTTTCAGGTTTTAGGGTTTAGGGTACTATAGGGTATAGGGTATGGGGTATAGGGCTTAGGATTTAGGAAGTAGGATTTATGGTTTAGGGTTTGGGGTTTTGGGTGGAATCGAAGCAGGAAAGGTCGAAGTTCCGCAGCCCCCCACTTGGCCCTAAATCCCGAATCCCTGTAACACGTGGACCCCAAACCCCAAACCCCCTGAACCCGAAACCCTTGCTGTGGAGCCTGAGCCTAAGCCCCGAATCGCCTGATTACTGAGCGAAAGGATTGGCCCTCAGAGCACTCCATTGTTTGGCAGGTGGTTTTTTCTTGGAGGTTCAGTAGGCGGGGCCACAAGCCGTGGTGCAACGAGTACATGCTAACCTCACTAGTTGTCTCGCAGGGGCGCGGACTCGGATAGGGGAAAAAAACCTGAACTGCCTCAACGCCCGAAGATGCCCGGAGCCACTTCCAAGAAACGGCCAGGTCACTAAAATGTCCAGGTCCAAGTTCGGGAGGTGATGCCATCGGGTGATGGATAAATCCTGCAGCCCACCCCGATTTTGATGATTACTTCCTTCTAGTCTGGGTCTGTGGACACAGCCACGAGATTCTTTGGAGGGGAAAGGGGGAGGGGGGGGAGGAGGAAGGGATCGGAAACTTTTGGAAACTGCGGCTTCCGAAAGTCCCGGAGAAGGCAAATAGGGAACAAAGCACACGATGCCAGGTAGGCAACAGAAGTTGAGAACTTATGTCACCAACAATGGCTGAAACGCAACGTGTCCTGCACCGGGAATATCGTCCGATTCGTGTCGGGTTGCAAATCACGGCCGAGAAACATGCTTTTAAGGACTTGTCTGGGTTGCCCTGAACCTCGGTAATTGCTTTCATCGTCACCGTACACCTCAACCCCAGGCCATGACATGCATGTCTGCCGCAATTGTGGTCACTCTTCTCCTCTTCAATGCTAGCTCGACTTGGTATGCTTCACGATTTGCGCGCTCCTGCGCGAGCCTCCTGTATGCAGAGGCCGCCGGACCACCTGATCCCAACAAGGCACTGAGACGAAAGCAGGTTCAGGGGGATATTTGTGAGTTATTTGTAGCCTAAATCGTAAACCCTGAACCCTGTGTTTTTGGACCCTAAATCCTAAACTCAGATGTATATGTATACAAATTTGTACATATACATATATATATATATATATATACATATCTATATATTCAGATTTTCATATGTTAATCTATACAGATATATATATATATATATGCGTACATGTCCTAGGCCCCATTTTTGAGCACCCAGCTTTGTGGTGCGGGCTGGATGATGGGCTCCTGACCGCCCACACCTCCAAGAAAACTGAACTTGCAGCCGAAGGCTCCTGGCCGGCGCCAGCCCAGCAAGAGCCTGTCGCTTTGGTTGGGAGATTTATGGGGGTTTGGAGTTTAGGGTTGAGGGTTTGGGGTTTGGGGTTTTGTGTGGGTCTACGGCTTCAAGGCCCACACATCGCATGCAGGCAAAGCGAAACCGGTCAATGTTCGGGGTCAAGCATCCTACGTCATGTGCATCGGAGGAGTAACCTCGCCAGACCATGCAGGTGTGGCCAGCCAGTAACTCTACAAAGCCCTGTACTAAACCGTATACAACCTCATACAAACCCTATAAACCCTGGGTGCGGTCGAACCGTGACAGGGAACAATGCAACAGAGCCCTGGCAGAGGACTACATGGAACCATGACTAGCAGGCGGGCACAGCATGACAGTTCTCGCGAGTCCAGAACAAAAAAGCCTATAACAACCGGTAACTCTACGACCCCAGCGCGGCCTCGATGTACCGTTGCACAGTGAGTCCTGTGCGAGTTCGCGGTGCTTTGGGGCTGTTGGGGCCCTTGGGCCATTGTTTAATGACGGATGAGATATCTATATGTATATATAGATATATATGTATATGTGTACATGATACATCTTATATACACATATATATATATATGTATCTGTGTATAAAATGAACATGATATTGGATGCTGCCTTGTGGGCAAGCAATGGGGGAGCTGGTGTTCAAACGGGGGGGGGGGGGGCAAACTAACATCTTCGATCGAGTGCACTGGCTGATTTCCACAAGGCTCCTTGCTGAAGCTTTGGACATCTGTGGTGAGCGCTGCCAGTCGCCGGTTGCTGCTCCCTTGCCTCGTGCTGCAGAAGAACGGTTTCAGCTGGGCCGCTTGGCCGATATCCCAAACCTAGAAGGGCTTAATGTGAGATGCATAGGCCCTTCTTGTCCGAAAGGTAGCTGGGTTGTCAGACCAGGCTCTAGGTACACCAAGCTTGTGGGGTTCATGTCGGCATGCATGGGAGGTGACTGCCCAGGATGTGCAGCTACAGATCTACATGCGCGAGCTCAATCTCTATTCCTTCATCCAGGTAGCGACAGCTCGAGCTGTACAGTGATGTCGGCCGTCGTCCTCGACGTATCGCAACAGTGCCAACAAGCTCCATTAGTCTGCATCACTTGGGCTGAAGTCTCTGAAGCGTCTGCTTTTTTGTGTTTCAACTGTCGGTCTTCTTGGTCCTCTGCGTGTGGCCTCCCCAAAATCCCCTGAAGCCCGCAAGCAATTTCTGGGACCCATCCCTTTCCCCCGACCTCACGGGTGTGTGTGCTTCTCACACAGTTCGGGACTCTGTTGGGGGGCGGCTTTGCTTTGGCAGGAGGAGAGAGCATCTCATCCCCTAGACTCAAGCCGAAGCAGCAAGATCCCAAAAGACGTGCCCGTTAGATGCATGATGAACATGCTCACTGGCGCCTTGGGCGTTTAGGGTTTAGGGTTTAGGGTTTATGGTTTAGGGAATCCTAAGCAGACTCTCGAAAGTAGAAACCTCAATGCGCGCAGATGAGGCGCGGGTTCTCCAACGTGAGGTTGCGATGGAGGATCCCTGGTGAGGGAGAAGCAACCAGCGAAATGAAACCGGTTGCGATAAGATGACGAAACCCTAAATCCAAAACACCCCTAAACGTACTGAAAGGATAAGAAGGCTTCAGGGTGTCCAATAACAGCTCACTAGAGGGTGAACAGGGGGGGGGGGGGGGATTGGATTTGGGAAATTTTGGACACAAGATTTGGTGCAATCGGACATTCGGAAGTTCTTTACAGTTCTTGGTCACCTAAACCCGAAACTCCACACCCTAAACCCCACGCAGCTGAATTTTCGCAGGCCCTGAACAAACTCGGCATAGCTGCACGGTACTGCCTTGATGAAGAGCCTTCTATACCAAAAAAAGTAGGTTTTGAGGCGGCTCGCAAAGGCCGTGCGGGTGATGAAAGGGCTTTCAGCAACTCAACTCTAAATCTATCTCGTTATGTCATGTTGTGATATTTTGTAATGATCTTCATAATTGCAAAATACTTGTGCTTATCTATTTGATAAGGCCTCTGCATGGCGAAGCGAACTATGCATTCAAAGCTTCCGGGTTGTATTGTCATGATGCAGTTCTTGAAAGAATCGGATTGTGAATTGTTCACGAGGCCTACTGTAAGGTGCTCATGCGGAATTGTCGAGCTAGCAACAGGCCTTGTGTAAGTTCCACGCTGGGTACGCACCTACCTTGCCCAATCAGCTGAGACTGGTGAGCCTTACTTCTAATATACCCTTTGTCGAGGCGCCTGGGTGCTCAGAGAAGGCGCTGATGCTGTCAGGGCTGACAACTAAGCCTTCCAGGGAATCTGGGTCTCAAAAGAGAGTTTCACGAGATCAGAATTGCCCTTCCATAGCACTAACGCACCTTTAAATTGCTCAGTCTCCTACATCAAACGAGCCTCCGCCCCCCCGCCTCCCAGCATCAAAGCAAAACTTCTCTACACCCCCTTTGCCACTGGACTTCCCCACATCCTTTTTGCATCCGGACACTTCCCCACATCCTAAACCCGCAACCCTTCATCTCTAACAGACCCAGCAGCAAAGGTCCCTTGTGGCTCCAGCCCTTATTGGGGAGGGGGTTCCCCAAATTAGTGCCCCGATTGTGGGCGGCCTTCTAGGCTGCCCGTGGTTTGGGGATGTATATATATATATATACATGTATATGCATAGGATATCTCTATAATGTATATTTATATATACACCCACATATACCCATTTGGAGCTGCATTTGGAGTCCTTAGAGAGTTGAGGACCCATTGGGCCAGCGAAGCTTCGAGCCTGGAAGGAACCTCAGAAGGCACAGCAGAAGCAGCCATCGGAGGTCCAAGGCCCATGCCCCAAGCATGGGAAGGTGAACTCTAATCCCTAAACCCTAAACCCTACATCCTAAACCCTAAACCCTGACTTCTAAGGTGAAAGCCTTCTTGTCTGATAATGAAGCACGTCCTCTTCACGTCTATTGGCACCTGAATGCCCATGGTTGGAGCATGCGTTCCACGGGCCGTCTATACATGAGGGTGCTTTGTGTGTGCCATGACATGTCGCAACATGCCCCTGCTTGCAACCCCCTCGTGTGAATTAGTGATCCCTTTGAGCAGATGGGTCGGTGACCGAAACTTTCAGAGCTTACCGCATCTCTTGGGCTTGATTTGCTTATTCAGCATCTCAGCGGTGTAGCCTGTCAGCCAGCAAATGACCTCGTCTACTTCCTTCTGCTTCCGTCCCTTCTTCTCCACCTTCTGCATGTACAGGGAATACTAGGAAAAGACATGCCAAAGCTTCGGTGCTTCATCGAGGACTTGGGTGCAGCATTTCCTGGCTTGCTCGGCTTCTTTGCAATGGTTTTCTTGTCTGCTTCTTCGCAGCCATCTGGCAGGGCTCACGAGGTTTCAAGGCCTGTCAATGATGTTGTTTATGTACAACACGAATGATATATATATATATATAGCATATATATATATATATATATATATATATATCCAATCTTCCACTAAGCTTCCTGGACCGTCAATTCGCACGCCGGACCACTGCAGCGTGGCCAGCGATGGCTACTGTTGTTATCAGGGTTCTCAATGGAGAAGATGTCTGTCTAGTTGATGACACTGCTCTCATTAATGATGTGAATATACCCCGGCAGCGGATGCTTTGTGTCAACCTTTGTCAGTCAAGCCATGAAAACACGAAGTAAGATAAAGGGATAAACAAAACTAGAGCAGGGCTTCGGGCATCTCATTACTGCTGCAGTTCCGCATTTTTTCAGCATTGTCAGAGTAAGCAAGGGCTTGGCTGGGGCATTTGAGCTTAGGCACTAAAGGGCTTAGAGCAGCCGTTTGTTGAATCCAGTCCCTCAAAACACCTTCCTGGAACCCCAAATCCCGAACCTAAACCCAAAAGCCCTAAGCCCGTAGGCAAGGCACTGAGTGCTGGCAGAACTTTAGTTGACACCCTCATCCCACAGAATGGCCTAATGTCCTCTTTCTACTCATGGATGCCAAGGCTTCATTCACATACATTCGGGAATCACAAGAACCGGCGATGGTATAGGCTTTGGGCAGGCGAGTATCCGAGTATCCCAGAAGTTCACCACACGCTCGTGCGACATGGAGGCCACGGAGGCCCTAGTTTTCCACAAGGACCGGCATTGCCACACAACGGTCCTCTGACCTGGCACGCCGAGGTCGGTCACACGTTCTGTCGTTTAATGCGGTTCAAAAGATGGCTGAGTCCGTTAGAGCCGTTGACGCTTCACCTGTCGCGTTACCGCAGGTACTGCCGCGTCGTCTGACCTGGCCAGCCTCATGTCTGTCAGCCCTCGTGGCGGGGAGGTTCACTGCAGTCGCCTCTCAATCTGTCTGTTGCCACCTTGCAGCGCCACGGCAGTCTCCCTCCACATTTTTTGCATTTTAGGCCCGTGATTGTTGCTCGATGCACTCAGAAACAGCAGCGACTAACGGAAGATGAAGAAAGTAGACGGCGGAGCCATGGCACTGTGGAAAGGGACACTCTCCCCCGCGGCACGAGCTGCTTCCAATCTCCCCCCCCCCCCCCCCAACTATGGTTGGCAAGCTACCCAAACACAAAAACAATGCTTTTTTGTCTTGCCCATCAGAGATAGAAGCTCAGTTTCAAAGGGTTTCGAGCTCCTACTTACCCCTTTCCCATGAATGGAGGGCCTTCATGGCATCTGGAACCCATCACCCACTTGAGCTCTTCTGGCACAAACCTGCGTTCTGAAGGCCCAAGGTCACCATGGCCGAGTTTCAGCCAATGCAACCGCCACACAAATGGGGGTGGTGCGAATTTCATCGCGAGGCGCCACACTCAAGACCAGGGCGGGACAGCTGCTGTTTAAGTGCTATTATTGCGGATGCAGCATCACGGGTATCTGCAACTTTCTCGCCGGTAAGGAGTCACTACAGGCATCGGCCCAGCCCCGAGTAAACAGCGAGGAAGTGGGCGCAAGAAGGCATTAGCTACCAGTCTAAAACAAGAAAGTACAAGTATGCAAGCCAGCCTTGGTTGCGCTTTGCGCGACTCATGGCATGAAGAATGCATACACTGGGATCTCCAGGTTGTCCAGGACCTGACGCTCCCAGCGGCATCCCACCCCCAACGGCTTCTGCGTGTCAGGATGGACGGGCGCTTTGCGCCTGAAGGCGCAGCCGTGAGAGATCCGGATCATACCTTCGCCCCAGCAATCAGGCCGGCCGTTGCGGAAGGCTTCCCTTGGTCCAGCGGCAGGTCCGGGTAACCCCCGTCTTTTTTTTAAGGGGCGTAGAAGGGATCCTTAAGAGATCCTTACAAGAACCTGGCTTCTTTAGCATCAGCTCAGCAAGAACAGAAGGGTCAAGCACACATTCTGGCAGTTCGAGGCTCTGTGGCAGCTTGAGCGCATCAGCATCCGCATCGGACAGTTCAGAAGATCCCGCCCCATACTTGTCGGACCAGTCCTCAGCAGTAAGCACAGCTGAAGTCCGACGGAATGCCAAGAATAGGGAGGCGGCTCGGGCATGACTTGGCTTCTTCTGCTGCCTCCTATTTAGTCGAGTTCATATGGCACTGCGCTGTTCACAGCCGAGCCGCTGCCTCGTAGATGTTCGAGACTGCGCAGCAGATTACGGCACCTTCCAGATGGCGCCTTCGCACCTCTCTGATCCACTGGCAGCACCAGCCTTGGAGATAGGGTTTAGAAGTCGAGTCATGGCGAACCTCGATGCGCCCAAAGAAACCATAACAGGGCCTTGAACATCCCTGAATTCCCAAGTCAAGCAGCACTTGTAGCTGACTCCAACATCCGGCTCCTGCCTGGCACTACGCGATTCCACGAGGGCTCGCCATTTCTGATCACGGTCTTTCACCTGTCTCCCCCAACACCGTAACTTAAAGAACCCCAGACCGACATTTTGTGTAGGCTAGAATTGTACCAAGGCCTTACAAGATCCGGGCCAGCGACTGCCGGAACTGGGACGCTATCCCGGCCGCAGTCGCTGCAAGGATGGGTCCAGCTGCTGTCGTCTGCGGTGTTCCCGAAGACCAGTTCATCTCCGAACCAAACGGTGGCCGTGCCTGGGCACAGGCGGCCGCTGTATCAGCTATCTGAACCCTGCACGGGAGGCTTCGCAGGGCTTCCAAGGCTGACAGTAAATGGTTGCAGGATTTCAGAACGCGAGTACGTTTTCTGGGATACGCGGTCTACAGCCTACGCATCTCCGCAATGCTGAGCTGAGTCGCTGCCATGTTCGGTTTCGTTCAGCCTCGCCATTACGAACTCGTAGGCGCTTCCCCCAGGGACCGAGGCGCCCGCCGTCTTGAATCTCTTCCGCATCATGACCGAGCAGTCGTAGTTGTCGTAGAAGGTGAAGATGATTCCCGTCCCTGCCACCTCCTTGCACTCCTCCACGAAGCCTAGGTCTGCCTGCAGCTCCTCTGATGCCAGCTTTAAGAGCCACCAGGCCTGGGTTGCCTGGATGGCCTCCAGTATGAACCTGCGGCTCTTCCGGAGCTCTGAGGAGGCAAACTCGAGGCACATGCCATTCCTCCTCACCGCGGCCAGCACCACCTCTCATGGCACAGGCTTCCTGCTGCCATCTACTCCAGAGACGATAGAAGCCGCAGCAGAAGCCTCTGCTAAGAAGCCCCGGCTCAAACATGACTTGAACTTGTAACTTAAAACGCCCTGAAACCCCAAAAGCCGTCAAGAGGTCCTCCTATGCCCATGGAAAGCTTCGGGGCCTCCCAGTCACCCTTCAGCTCCTCCGCAGCGAACTCCAAGGCTAGAGGGGTCTCCTGAAATCTCGCTCCCGCTCTCCCGCAAACTCGGATTCGTCAACCGCTTTGCTATGGAATTTTTGTGTGCATCCCAAAAAGGCCCTAGTGTAGAGAGCCCTCGGGGCATTTTCCATGCGCTCCTTCGGCGATAAAGTTGACTGTTTGAATTCGATCCCCAGGCTTCCGCAAAATTTGCAGCTTCTAGCATCCCTACACACAAGTGGGGGGATTTTCCCAAAAAGGCAAAAATTATACATTTAAAAAAAAAAAAACATCGCAGCGCTTGCATTCGGAAGTCCCTCACCGCTGCGAGGACAACAGCCCGGTTCTGCTTCAGCAGCCGGCCCGCAAACTGCAGCGCTAAGCCACCTGGGCTCCACAATCTCGAGAGCCCCAATATAGCAACAACGAGTGCTAAACCTTGCCATAGTGTGATATATATATATATATATATATGTATGGATACATATACATATATATATATGTGCATATGTATGTATGTATACATACTGTGAAGTCGACCAGCACTGGACTTGCACTAAGCCAATGCAATCACAGCCCGGTCACGCTGTTTTACGACTTCGTGAGTCCAAGCACTTGTGCAGCTACGCCTGAGTGCGTCCGGTCGGACCGCACAGCAACCTAGGAGCTACTGTACGCCTCTACCGTGCTCAAAGGCACAAGCTCGGTACATGAGCCAAAATATTGGCATTGATACGAATTGCAAATCTACACATGCAAAGGAAAACTACAGTACTGGTTCTGGCAGCTCTGCACATGGAACGTGCGTGCTTAGACCTGCTCACATTCGCCCCTCAGCCGAGGCTTCCAGCTCATCTCGAGCTCGGAGTGCAGCAGGCACTCGCGCTGAACACAGAAAGGGAAGGGCGAGGGTGTCGCGTGCGACCATGGTGGTCCGCACATCATGAGCATTGGCATGCGGCAGGGACGCTAGCCCGCACCACCACAACGAACGCACGACGACAGCAACCCTCAGCAGCCCTTAACCACCCTTTCCCAGGAGGTCCTCACCCTTTTGCTGGTGGGCGAGGCTCTTGAATCCTCGAGCTGGTCTCTAGCTGCCAGTACGCAGACTAGGGTACAAACTATGGTACACTGTACACTTCCGGTCCTAAGCTACGGCTACGGCTACTCACCTATCTGGAACTACCCTACGGGCTACCGGACTCAGCGAGAGCCGCGCACATGGCTTGTGCCGCAGGCAATGCAGCTCACACGCGCTTCGGCGAGCGCATTGCCGCGACCAGGACACGGTCCGCAGCACCTGCAAAAGAGCACCCTCAGCACGAGGGGCCACAGGCAGGGCGGAGGAGAAAGGTGCGGGGAATGCAAAATGGGCAGGTTTCCAACCTGCCGCGGCTTTTCGCCCGCAGTCAAGCAAAAGAAAATGCAAAAGGTTGGCGAAGCAACGTGCCGTGCTGCAACGCCTGCTCTGATAATGCGTGGATGCATACCACGCCGCGCCGACTGGCCGCAGCCTACTCGATACCCTGTGGAGCAGTGTTGGGGGCACGAGTGGCGTTGCCAGCAACGTTGGAGCTACTGGCTCGCTCCAACTGAGGGCGCCTTGCGACCGCCTCATCGAGGGAGAATGCCTCAGCCGACACCCTCTGGAAATCCTCGATGTAGGACTGCGCGACCGGGTGCGTCTTGGCGACCTCAAGCCTAAGCCCTGCCTCCGCATTGGCTTTGCTGCTTGTGGTAAAATTGAGGCTCCCAATCAGCACCACCGCGCCATCAGGCCGCAGTAGGCAAAGGGCCTTGGCACGGTGAAGCCCTTGGATACCGGTACCTACTTTAGCCCCGCGGCCGTCGCGAGCATAGGCGTCGCGCACGGATGTGCCGCAACCCACCTTCACCTCGGCGCCTGCAGCCGCCAAGCGTTTCAACGCTTGCCACTGCAGTTTGGTGCGGTGGCATTGTCCCATGTCGGCGACAATCCGAACGCCTGCGCCCTTGCTAAGCGACGCTTCGATTGCCTCGATGCAGGATGGGCAATCTAAGCTGTACGCCCGGATGTAGATCACATCCTCTGCTGCTCCAGACCCAAGCAGCGTTTGGGCGGCCTGAACGTATGGCCCGCCCGCAAGGAATTCCGCTTCTTTGACTGGAGAACTCCTAGCGGGGACTGGGCCCTTGTTCCTCCGGCTGGGTGTGCGCGCCACAGTGGCAGTGGCGGCACGTTGCACGAAGCCGGACTGTGCGTGGGCTGCGCTCGCTCCATCTGCTGGGGCCGCGGCCAGGTCACGACCCGCGAGCCCCTGAAAGCAGGAGAGCCCGCGGCTCTTGGCCGCAAGTTGGGAGAAGCATCCTTCACTGTTCCCCAAACCCAACACAACCTTACCCTTAGCTAGGGCTTCGGAGGCGGTACTCCGAATGGAGTCTGTGAGCGCAGAACCCGCGCCTCGCTGGGCCGCGTGCAAAAACCCTAGGGATCGAGCGGTGTCCATTGCGGCATCGCAGTGCCCGCAACGTCCCTCTGCTAGGTAAGCACGACAGCCACAGGCAGCTGTCTCCTCCTTGAGGTGCACCCAAACTTTATGGGTCACCCCTTTCTTAGTGCTCGCGACCTCAAACGTCGCTTCAGAGCCAAGGAGTTGAGACAGCCGCGCCTCAGGGGCCGCGGTGTTGCCATGTCGCAGATGCGCAATGCGATTGGCAACGGCACGACTCACGTACCACAGAACAGCGCTGCACAAGATCACTACTACCAGAGTGATGGCTGTTCCGGCGACCCACACGGTCCGCCTGGCCCCATGACCGATTTCCTCGACAACGTCGGCCGAAATTGTTGCAACCGCGTGCGTGGAGTCCTCGACAACATGCACAGCCCCGCGGTGCAACTGCAAGGCAATCGGCGCCGACGCTGCAGCCGCCAGGCCCCACCAGCCGTTGATGTTCCCGTTGTGAGGAGCCCGCGACCCAGGAAAAAGGGGGTCCGCGGCGGAAGCGGAACACTTGGCGGCGGCCGGGCCGACCCGCACGGGAAGGCTGGGACCCAGCTTGTGCTTGGGCGGGGTTGGAGCGCGGCAACTATGCCCGCGGCGTAAGCGCCCCAGGCGTACCTGGCCCTCCCCTTGGGCTTGCCCTTGGCATCGGACTTGCCTCTGCCCTTCGGCTTGCCCTGGCCCTTGCCACGGGCATCTGCCCAAGCACTCCAAGGGTCGCGGCCCTTGCCGTACGTCGCTTCTTCGCGACGTCGCTTACCGCCCCTCTTCTTGTGTTTGTTTCTAAGAAGAGGTTGGATGGTTTCTTGGTCCATCGCAAGATTGGCCAGAAGGATCTCGTGCTCCAGCTCGTCCTGGCTGCTTTCGGAGCCAGAGTCCCTCTCTTCGCCACGCCGCGGATCAGGGATCCCGCGAGAGACGACCTCTGCCAAACGGAGAGGGGTGCTGCAGCGAAAGCACAGCTGCCTGAATGAAAGATTCCATTCATAGCAGTTAGGGCACTGCCACCCTGCAATGCGGAGCGCTTCGCTGATGTGGTCATCGCGCTCCGCCTTCTCCGCCTGGCGCCGCTCTCGCTTCTTGGCGCGCTCGGCCGCCTGCGCCTCCTCGGCCGCCTGGAGGGCTTCAGCGAGTTCCTCATCGCTGAGAAGCCTCGCGGCATCCGCCCGCGCTTGTTGGTCTTCAAGCGCTTCGGCAGAAACCCTCCGCCTCCATTGCTCGGGCGCGGTTTGAGGGTCTACCTCCCACCACCCGATGTCGATCCCTCATCCGCGGTGCCTGCCTCCATCTCAACCGAGACCTCCTCGTCCTTGACAACCTCAGCTTCCTCCTCCTGTTCCTCCTTGACCAGGGGCTCTTCTTGCTCCCGGCCAACGTTGAGGTGGGACTCAGTGCGAACCTCGGCGCGCATCAAAATGACGTCAAGGCTATCCGCGGCTGGGTCGCCCGCGAAGAAGGAATCGATCTCCTGGGCATGGAGATCGTCAAGAGGCGTCACCAGGTCTGGCGAGTAATCCCGCTTGGAACGACGACGCTCTGCCAGGCGTTGCTGAACGTCGCTCGTCGGCGGCCCGAGGGCCCGCCCGCGCGGAGCGGCCTCCCGCGGAGGTCCATGCTCGGCCTCCTCCGTGGGCTCGCTCTTGGGCGTGGACCCTCCACCGCTACTCTCTGGAGCGGGATCCAGCTCGGGGTCATCGCGAAGCCACCCCGGTGGATGACTACCACCATAAATGTGGTGCGATCCGTCCTCAAGCTGGATTCGGTCCCCTCTCTTCAGGAGCGGGACCTTCGAGTGATCGTACCCGTTGGCTTTGTGGTACCGAATCACTCGGAGCATGGGCACCTCCCCATACCCACCGTCCTTTCCTCGGCGGAACAACCGTCCCCGCCAGTCTTGACGAAAAGGGTCAAGAGGTGCGGAGGGGCTGATCCCCAGGTTGGGCGGAAGAGAGGCGCCATGGCAGGCCGCCTGATGCAAGTGGTATTGCACCAGCGACTCAAAGGCCAGCCCGCACCCAGGAGCTGAGCATCCATAGTGGCCGTCAGCATTGGGGCGAGGCACCTCTGGGGTGGGGGCGGACCGGACGGTCCCGCCTCTTGAAGGCCTGGCGGAACTGCTCGATCCCGCACCCCCGGGGGCATCCTGACCATCGTCAGACACCTCTTCCCCGTCGGCGCCTTCCCTGGCCGCCCGATTCTCTCCCCCACGGCGCAGAGTTTTGAGGGATTCCTCACGCTTGGTGATCTTTTCTAACTTCACCATCGCGGTTCCCGCCACCTCCAGTATTCTCGACTGGAGTTTCTGCGCTCTCAGAAGAGCTTCGGACCGCGCGAGGTACTCCTTCGCGGTGCTGACCACCGATTGGCCAAGTTCGAGGACTCCTTCCTCTATGCTCCCGGCCTGGGCCCCACCAGCGGGCTCTTCGTCCTCCTTCACCTTGACCGCGGCTTGGGGCGCCCGCGTGTCGGGAAGATCCGAGCTGGAACTATCTTCCTCGACACCTTCAGCTTCTTGGGCTGCCTCTTCCTCGAGCGAGTCTTCGGCCTCGAGGGCATTGGGGCCAGGGACGTTGCGCCTAGGATACTCCTTGGGCTTCGCTGGAAAGATCGAAGTCTTAGGAGCCCCTGAAGCACGCTCTTTGGCCTTAGGCGCGGCCTTAGGAGGGGTAACAGGTCGGGCGGCCCCCGCGGCCATGACACGGCCCGCAGGGGCCAGCACAACCGTCGAGGAGCTCGCCGCGCCACTGCTGGCCGCAGCAGCTTGGGACGCTTGGACCGTGCCCAGTTTCGGTCCTCGCCCCAACGGCGGGTGGGGGCCCGCACTGATGTCGCCTAAACTCCTTAGGTCGACATGCTGGATCAACCGATCCACTTCTAACTCAGCTATTAAGATGGAGTAAACAGCTGAGCCTTTGGGGAGTGCCCAGATGCGGGAGATGCCGGTGGCTCTAATCTGGCCAGTGAGAGCCACCCCATCTGCTCCCGCATAGATAGGCACTCCGGCGTCCCGCAGGACCGCCAACCGGACCTCGACTATGCAAGTCGATCCGCGGCGGAACCCGCGTCTCCCGTCCTCCCACTGCGTGGGGCAGTGCCCTAGGACGTAGTGCACCCCGAGGCGGCCTCCCGGCCCGCCGCCGGGGACCAAGCCATTCTCGATCAGGCTCGGCACGACATGCAAGTCCGTGCCGTGCCACATGGCCGGGCCATGCCGATATATAAGATCGTTGACGGCGGTCTCACTTAGGCCCTCCATCATGAATCCCATAGGATGGCCGCAATCGGCCGAGTGGCCTTGGAAGGCACGCAAGTAGCCAGCGTACGAGGTATCCAACCTCGGTTTCCGCTGGTTGGCGTCGTGCGCGACCGCCTGGTTGTACTGGTTGATGGTGATGCCGAGTTGTTCGATCAACTCATCAACCGGGTAGAGGCCGCCCGGAGCGAACCGGCCTCTACAACCAGCTTCGCCGTGCCGCATGCATCGGACTAGCATACGCTGCACGTCGTCGATCGTGGGCGGGCCCTTTCGGCCCTTAGGGCCTGGACTCTTGCTCTTGCCCCTGCCCTTCGACCCTCCTCCACCCATCGCGGCACTGAGGCCCGCGGCTTTGCTGGACCTCCGATGGGCGAGGAAAACCTGACGCGCCCTTGAGCGGCCAGGACACGGCCCGCTGCAAGGGGCCGGTGTGCAGTAGTGGTAGGCAGCCGCTCCCGCGCGGCCAGGGCACGGCCCGCAGCGGGGCCTTGTGGTTGACCACGAAGGTCCGGGCGACCGATCGGTCGCTCCCGCGCGGTCTGGTCGCGACCCGCAGCGGGGCGCAGTGCACAGGCACGAACGCGGGGAGGGACTACCTACCCTAGGTTCTACAACACACTTGAACCGCTGCGGCGGGGGTTTGGGGAGTTTCCTTAAGGTCTGGGCTCTAAGGCTTCTAAGGCTTCTGCTTCGACCTTGGACCGAACCTCTAGGCCTGCTTGCAAAACACTGGCTGCGAGACAGAGGAACGAAGCTGCACGCGACGAACGACGAAAAATCCTTCTGCCCGCAGACCGGCGACCTGGGAAACGGCCCGCCCCAAAAACACCCGCCCTGAACACAGAAACACCCGAACAGCCCCAACATCCTGAGCATCAGAACGCGCGTGGGGTGATTCTGGTCTGAGCGCGCCGCGTCATGGTTCGCGCGCTTGGTGTTGTGCGCACCGCGAACGCCTAAGGCTTCAAGAGCAGACGACGCGCTCTGCGGAGCTGCGACTGCCCCTTTGGCGCACGCTTCGCGCACCGCCCCCTCGGCTTGGGCATCAGTGAAAAACTGCCCATCAATGACCCTACCCGTCCTAACAGTAAGATCATCCACGTAGGCTATCCACTCCTTAGTATACTTAAGGCGCCTACCTCTGCCGGGGGCATAGGCCCTATCAACCACAAAGTTGAAATCATCTGGGCCGTTAATCGGGCCAAAGGTGAGGCCGACAGGGAGATATTTCCCTGATCTTGCCACAATGGCCAACACCTCGCGAGCACGCTTGGTGTTCCTAATTTGATTAAACCCACTAACCGCATCCACGAAGGTATACCAAACCGAACCTACTGCGGCGGCGAGCACATCGCTACCCCGCCGACAATAGTACGTGGAGCGCTTAATTCGGGCATTCACACGGCGGTAGTCAACCACCAAGCGTCGCTTCCTATGCCGCTTGTAGCTGGGCATTTCCTTGGTCGGAAACGGCGCAGATCCCCAAGCCGAGCTGCCGCGGATCAACTGACCCCGCTTGCATTCTTCTTCAAGCTTGTCGTCGACCCATTGCGCGGACTCGCCCCTCAGACTGTGAGGCTGGGACGAGACCGGCGGCCCGGTGGGGATGCAGTCATGGGCGAACTTCCTGACCGTGGTCCTGGTGGTGTCCTCCACCCAGAACCCAGCGGCCTTTCGCCGTATGACCTCCCTGACGGCTGCGATGTCAGCATCGGTCAGCCCTGGTCTGGTTGGTCCAGGCTCGATCTTCAAACCCGACCATACGAGGTCTCTATAGGCCTCGGTGCGCCTAGGATCCTCCGCGACCTTCTCGCCCGCAAGAGCATAGACCTCAAGGTCAGCCCGGACGGAATCCCAGTCCTTGGCGTCCGCCTTGGTTCGCCAAAACGCTTCCTTCTCAGCGGCGTACTTATCCACCTCCTTATCCAGCTCCGCACGCTCTGCTGGCGTGAGGTCCTCGCCCGAGCGCACGTCCGGGAGGGGAATGACTGGAGAGGGCTGTGGTGCAGCCGCGGCGCTATCCGCACCCGCAGTGGCTGGAAAGCTTTCAACTGCAGCGGTGCACAGCTCTTCTGCGCCCCTCAGACCAAGGTCCTGGAGTGATGCGCAGAAAGCCGCCCCTATGAGGTTGTAGTCGGCTTGCGCGCGCCCAACGTGCTTGTGCTGCACTGCGCCTAACGCATCCGGCCTACTACACCTCAAACCTACCGATTCTAAGCTGAAATCGGCGAGCCACAGGGCCCCGCTCTCAACGAGGTTGTCGCGGCCACTGGCCCGCGCGAACTGGCATATGTCAGCCCGCACGAAAGCCCAAGGCCAGCGTGGCTCTGCGAGCGTCCCAAACAAGGCGCCCCACTCCTCTAGCCGCCAGGGTTCCCACTCGCCTTTTTGTGCCTGCAAATGCAGCGCGACGTGGGCGCCCGCGCGCGTGCGTTCCTGCGCACACCGGACGACTAGCTGAAGGAAAGCTCGGGGCACATTCTTGCCCTCAAGCCCAATCACGAGCACCTTCGGCTCTGCGCGCAAAACAGCGCCGCTAATTGCCTCTAAGTGCCCTTCTGCGGCCAGGTTCCAGGTGATCCCGTAGGCCTGCTTGCCTTGCACAAAAGCTGGAACAACCCTATACCCGTGCCTCCTAGCCGCGTCGGAAACGACCGCGTCACCCCAAGCAACCTCTAAGACATCGGCAACCCCTCCAAGGAAATACTGCCGGAACCAACTCTCGACAGCACCCGACTTTGGGGAAGCCCTAGGCTGCAACACGCGGGGTTCCGCGACCAAGAGGTCCGCGAGGGCCTCTCGGATCGAGAGCACACCCGTTCTGGCGCGAGACGCTCTCTCGAGCGTCCTGTCCTGCAACGAGTACGCTCCCTTGTCCAACTTCCTGGCCGAGGCTGCAGCAAGCACGCCGTCGCGGTTCAGGTCGACCTTGGAAATGATCTCCCCCTGACGGTAACCGCTTCGTGGGCCGGACGAGTCCCCTCTGAAAGCGTGAGCGCACCGTCCTCGGCGATGTATGCAAGCTGCCATCTGACGCGCACCCCGCTGGCATCGGGGAGATAGCGGTGCACGCCGACCTGCGCACGGGCAGCATCTACCTGCGTAACCCGTCCTAACCTGCACACCTTAGGGCCTCCACCTACACCCCGATAGGCAATGCGGTCGCCAAGGCGGAGGACGAAGTCCCTCCCGCGCCTGGTCAGCGTGAACTCCACTTGCTTGGCGTCGCCTTGAACCTGTTGCCCTAAGCTGGGGCGAGACGAGCCGTCCCCGCCGGTTCCATCGTCCTCAAAGACGACCGGCTCGCGGGATTCCGCGCCATCTGCATCCGCAGGAACAAGAATGCAGTCTTCTGCGTGCGCCTCCATCGGGCCGCGCCGGGCGGAAGAAGTACCCCCCGACTCCATCGACACGGGCTCCAAGGTGAGCCTGTGGCCCTTGACTTCCAACACGCGCCAGGGGCCGGTCAGACCCGGTTTCCAAGGCACACGCCCCGCCCCCTCTGAACGGGCCCTCGGAGCGTTCCAGACCACTCGGTCTCCTGGCTTAAGGTCCACAGTGCGCCTATGGCGATTTGCAAGTTTCGCCCGCGCTTCTGAAGACCGCGTCCAGTGCTCTCGGACCGCAGCAGCTAGTTCCGAGAACTGCTTAAACTGGCTCCGAGCCCAATCAGAGATGGGTTCGAACTGCAAGGCGTCTCGCAGGACGTCCTTTTCAAGTGGTAGAGCGAGCGACCAGCTCCGCTCTAGGTCCCTCGGGGTATACCCGTGGGGTCCCGGAGTGTTATCTATGACGTACTCCGCCACCACGAGCCAATCCGACCAAGCTTCGGAAAGGGAGGCGCCGACTTGCCTGACGACCGCCCCCAGCACCTTTTGAACTTCTTGGTGGACTCGCTCGTTTGCGCCCAACTCACAAGGCCTCAAGGGCGCGCTGAACCGCCACTCGGTCCCAAGCATAGCGCTGAGTTCTGCCATGAGCGCATTCTTGAACTCTGGCCCTCTATCCGACCTGATGAGGCTCGGGATCGTCCTGCTGCGAAGCACACAGCGCACGAACGCCCTCCTGACTTCAGCATGAGTCAGAGACCTCATCGGCTCGAGGAGGACAGCATGACTGAGGCAATCGAAGTACGTAAGCGAGTACCTATGCCCCTCCCTGTCCTCTCGGTTCGGACCTTCACAGTCCACGCTGACTTCCTGCCAGCATGTCTCGGCGCCACATTTGACCGCACGAGCTTCAACCTTCGTCGGTCGAGAGCGGCCTTTAATGCAAGCGAGACATTTGGCGACCCAGGTCCGCACATCTTTCTCTAAGTCGGGCCACCAGACTGCCCTCTCTAGCAGCTTGACGGTAACCTCAGCAGACCTATGGGCCCCAAGGACTCCACAGTGGACTGAATTGTAGCAAGCGCGGCGCCAGGTCACCCCATTCGCGCCCGCAGCCCCGTTGGGAACCACTGGGACAACGACGGTTTGACCCGTCCTGAGGGTCACCTCGCGCTCAAGCAACCCGTCTCCGGATATCTCCATTGGCGGCTCTGGCTTGCGAATCGAGCCCGCCAATGAGGGATCGCGCCGCTGACCCTCGTACCACGCCGTACGAAGGGATCCCGTGACTCGGAACTCCGAAATGTTCGCCGCGTCCCTTGCCTCGACCGCAAGCTGCTCACGACGATTTTCGTCCTCCTCCGCGATCAGGCTCAAAGACGGAACACCGCCCTTAAACTCGACCTTGACCTTGGTTGAGGAATGGTCCCAAATGCACAGGATGGGGCTATGGCTAACGAGCTCTAGAACCACTGCAGGGCCCTTGTGCTCTTCACCCATAAACGCCAAAACTCTACCCTTCAGCTTGCACTCATTGGCATTCTTCCCGCGACTGATAGCGCCCGCGGTCCAATGCCCTTCTACGCCCTCGTTGGACGAAGAGAATTGAGCAAGGACCCTTGACGCCTGCAGGGTAGACCTGCGGGGATCCGAAGCTGCTTCTCCGGTTGCCCGCCAGCCAATGACCTGAGTAACCCTACCCACAAGGGCTATCAGCTTGCCGAAGGAGGGGTCTAAGGCAACCTCTTTACCATTAGACCTCCAGAGCACTTCACACTGCTCATTCACGACATGTCTGTGGCCGTGCCAGTTCACCACTGACGACCAATGCACGACGATGTCGCCCTGAACCACATTCAGGGGCGAGCAGTTGTGCCCCGCCACCACAGCACCATCTTCTCTAACCACCCATGTGGTCCAGTAAGGCTTCACATCGCCCCACTTGGAAAGATCCTTGTGCTGGGAGCCGAGGCTGAGCTTCATGGAATGGCTCTTCTTCCATATCTTCCCACTCAGCATGCCATATGCAGTGGGAACTGGAGCATCTTTGGGCGTAGTCCTAAACCCTACCGCCCATTGCTGGATGGTTGAGGACCTAACCCTAACCAAACCTCCTGTCCTATCCAAAGTTGCAAGGACGGAGTTGACCTCTAGGCCCACCTCATGGGCCTCAAGGTCGCCCTCAAGCGGAGGTTCGGGCTCCTCCCGCTCGGCTATCTCTACCGAGATATCGACTGCCTCTTTCTCGATGCAGGCGGGGCAGCGAGAAAACAGGTAGGTCCGCTTGCCGCAGATGCACAGACCCTCATGGTCCCAGAGGGGTCGTGACGGTTCGTCCAGCATCCCTCTAATGCTGGCATCATCAATGGAACGAACCGCGTCCAGCCTCAAGGACCGCAGAACCTCCGCCCCCAATGCCTGCTTCCCTACGATCCCAAAACCTCGCAGGGGAGGCTCCGGAAAATCCTTCTTGAGTTCCGGACAAGCCTCGGCCACTTCCAAGTGGCCTTGCTGCGTGCGCCAAAGGCGTGGCCGCACCGCCCAGATAGCCTTGATGCCTGCCCAAGCCTCTCCTACAGCCCTGGCTTCCTTGCGCTGCAGGTTCCTTGCTTGGAGCGTGAGCTCAACAACCAAAGGCCACCTAAGGACGGCTGTGACAAGCCCGCCTTGCCCTAGTCCTACGAGGAACTGCGGACGAAACCCCGAAGCTTCCCTAAGAACCTTGGCACACGAAGTAAGCAAGTCGACCCTGATCCGCTTGATCTTCTTGGTCCCTGCGAGCCTGCCGGCCCCGCAATCAAAATGCGAGGCAAGCCCGTCGGTATCCTCAAACGGACCCCAACAACCCCTGACAGCCACAGAAACTCCAGGGAGGCTCGCTTGAAAAACGCGCCTGATTTCAGTCAGCTCTGCGTCCTGCTCTTTCCAACGCGCGTAGTCAAAGACAACCATGACGCGCACCGGAAGGGCTGCGACGACGCACATCGGCACAGCCGCGGCCTGGACACGGCCCGCAGGCTCTGGGACGGCGTCGTTGCCGACCGCCCAGGGCACGGGTCCGTCACCCTCAGTACCCTCTCCGAGGTACTGGTCCAGGTCGAAACCTCGGAGTTGGCCCGAAAGGCCCTCGAGATCTTTCGTCCTCGCCGCAAGGAGCGCATCCCGATCTTTGGGATTGCGGCTAAAACTGTCACCCAGCGTCGCTGAGCGACCGCTAAGGCTCCTTATTTCGGACCCATCCATAAGGATTTCCGCAACCCACCGGACGAGTTTCGGATCCATTCCGATGTCCGACGTTTGCGCTCGGGTAAGGTTGGCATGATCTGTCCAACACAGAGTCCGAATAGAGCCAAACATGCGGCGTGTCGCCCGCTTTACCTCGAGCTGGGCAAACGCCTCCTGTATCAAGGGCGGCCAGTTTTGCTGCGCGGGGGTCAAGCTCTTTGAGTGCGTCATAAGCACTTTGAGCTGACTCAAGTCACGCGTCATCTGCACGACGCTGCCCCCTACCGCGATGCCCGACGCATCCGCGATCTGCTCAAGGGGACACGACCCATCCGCAGCAGAGGCCTCATCGAAGGTAGCCAAATTGATGCGGTTCTGCATCATGCGCTTAATCGCTTTAAAGGCTTTGCAACCCTCGGTGGCGGCTGAGCCCAGCCCGCCTTCAGGAAAGACGGCGCCTGGCTTCTGCCACTGCCCTAAAATCTTGGCTGCGTGCCCATACTCAACAGGCAGGTAGCCGCGCAACCAATTTGCGCAACCCAAAAATTGCTGAATGTGAAGCTTCTCCCAGAGCGGGGGAAAGTCAATCACCGCCTGACAACGCTCTTCGTCAGGCGAACTCCCGTCCCGCCCAATGTTGTACACAAACTTCGGCCTTACTGATCCCAAACGAGAACCCAAACAAGATTGACTTATCTAGGAAACCCTCTAAGGAAACGAGGTGGTCGAGGAGGTGCGGGCACGCCTTAGGGTGCCGGGCGCGCATATCTGCCGCGAGCTGCTCATAATAATAGTCCGTTGGAGGCTCCTCGATCACCTTATCGATGTCCCAGCTCTCCACGATATGATAGCTCGGGCAGCGCGCCGTGTCGACCGCGTCTGCTGGGCGCACAGCATCACTTGCGCCTCTTTCAGCCGTGGCCGATCCCTCACGCCAGCCAGCCCAGCGTGGCCCCTTGCGCGTCCTAAAGACCGCGAGGCGTTCGGTGACGGGAACCTCATCGCTGCACGCAACGCTTTCCGCCACACGCAAATCCCTCGTGTCCCAAAGACGCCACGCCTCACCTGCGCGCTGAAGCAAGCACGTTTCGTAAGGCGCCTTCTCGACCGCCATGGTCCCAAGGTCCTTCTGCGCAGGGCGCCTACCCCACACAGACGCGTAACCACCTGGCGCCTCCCACCAGCTGTCGACGCTTGGAAGGTGGTCCAAGCAAGTAAGCACTCCAGGCTCCTCAACAGGGCGCCCAACCGGGCCGCTCCCGCCCCACACCGAAGCGAGAACAGTCACCGCAGCAAGGACCGATAGCACACCGATCCTGGCGCCGGTACGCAGCCGCCCAAAGGACCGCGCACACGAGGAACAACCTTGGAAGCTTCTTGCCGCGGCCCTGGACGCGGACCCGCAAGCAAAGCACGGGTCATGGTCAACCGAAGCAACGGCGACCCCACAATCCGCACATGCCTGCGGAGACGGCTCTGACTCGAACACCGTCTCAATCGCGCCACAACCACAAGCCGCAGTGCTGACGAGGCCGGAACGCACTTCCGCAACAACCTCGCCTGGCTGGAGAGAGTGATCACACTCTTGGGCTGCAAGCAAAACAAACCCTTTACCCTCTCCTGTGGGCCAGAGACCTGGCACAGCCTCAACCCCACACTCAACCGGAAGCACAACCTCGGACAGGGATCCCTCTGCGGAGACTCCTGACTCCCGCACGACTGGCACCAGCACCCCATCACCTGGCGAGAGCTCGAGCGGCTCTTCCCCGTCATAGCGGAGAAGCTCACGACTTCCGCCCCCAGGCTCGATGCATGACGCGTCGTCCAGGCTTGACAACCGCGCTTCAAAGGCATAGGCCCTGTCCTTCCGAGTCCTACTGTGATCCTCACATCTGGGCATCCTGATTCCCAGCGTGTCGAGGACATGAAAGTCGGGACCCGGCCTGAATCCCAAGCCCATCCTTCCGGCGCAGTCCAGCGCTCTGCCGCCAAGGATAAGTCCGTGCCAATCGGACGTGCCTCTGGCTGCGATTTTACACCGCACAAAAATCTCGGTGTTGGGGCGACAATCGTCCGCCGTCTTGCCTTCCAGCAGCGTGACGCGCAAGACTGCTGCCCCTTTCAAAGGAACTGGGGCCCCCGATGCGATTCCATGCACATATTCGGGGTGGACCCACTTCTCAAGTCTCACGACCGGAAAGCCAGGATCCTCAGTGCCGATCCCAAGCTCTGCAGCCCGGTTCATCATGCCTACCACGAGTTCCTCAGTCACGTGGTTTGCGCCGGCGCAACCGTCAAGCATGCACTCGACTTTGCGGTCGAGGACCTGGACCACCGTTCTGTACTGGTAGCCTCCTGGCTCGTTGTCCGCCAGGTTCCACCAGTCCTTCGGTAGATCGTCCAAGGTGGCGAACTTGTCCCGCCCGCCCTTGCTTAACGGAAGCGCGTGCTGCTGCACCGCGGCGTGTCCTGCGGCTCCTAGGACGCCTGCCTGGACGCCTGAGCTGCCTATCTGGACACTGAACGCGGCGAAGGGGTTAGACATGGAAGCACCGGAGGGCGGGGCCCAGTTGGCAGGCAAGGCCGGCGTCCCTCCTGAGGTCGTCAGGTTGTGGACCATGTCGCAGCTGGCTCCTTTCTTGCACGACCCATTCTTGGAGAAAAAGGGGCAAACAGTGCCTGGTGGCTTTGCCGCGCCTTTGGCCGCAGCCTTAGGCTTTGCGTTGGCTTTTGCTTTGCCACCTCCCTTCCCTTTGCCTTTACCTTTCGCAGTGGCAAAGGTTTGGTCACCCTTCTTGGCCGCGAGAGCTTTTCTGCGAAGCTCCTTGTCGTGGCTGTACGGGCAGGCATCCCCTTTCGGGCAATTCCCACGATCGCGAAAGTGGAAGCAGATCTTCTTGTCCGCTCCTTTGCCAGCTCCCTTCGACGTAGCAGCATACGTCTGGTCCGCGCCAGCTTTGGCCGCGGCAGCTGCTCCTTTCGCAGCAGCCTTCGCAGCGGCCTTGAGACTCTTAATCTCCTTCTGAGCCTCAGCCAGCGCGACCGCCGGGTCCGCGCTCTGCGAACCGGTGGCCGTGTACACAGAGTGGGAAACAGCCCTGTGCGCTGCTTCTCTCTGCTCGTACTCCAGAACGACTTTGTGGCTCTCCTCCCAAGTCTGCGGTCCTCGCAACCCGCCATCCTTGGGGTCGCCAGGCCACAACCTTTTGTCGTTCCGGATCTCCTTTTGGAGATAAGGGGGCATCTTGCGGAGGTATGAGAGATACAACTCTCGAGGGGTCTTCCCGAGACCTACTGCCTCAAGGTCCGCGATCGAGGCCTCAAACAAAGGCTCGAATTGGTGGCCTGTGAGCTTACCCTTAGCGAGAGAGGCGTGCTCACCATCCACGCGGACTTCTCTTTCCTCCCGCGATTCCCCGAACATCAAGTGTTTGTTCTTGATGCGGTCATACACCGCCTGTGGATCTGAGAGAACCTCTCCCGATTTCCACGCTGCGCGGTACGCGTTCGTGTACGTCTTCATGCGCGAGCCGCGGCAGCGCCCGCGTAGCGCTAACAGCTTTTCGCGCGCACTCATACCGCGACAGTTGTTGGCCAGCGCGCAGACGTCCTCGAACTCCTCGTAGAACAGGACAACGTCTCGCGCGTCCGACTTGTCGTCGGTCAGCGTCGGCCACGTGAGGTCAGTTTTGACCGTAGTTATGGAGCTTTGCCCGCCCCTCTGCGCTAACGCTTCTTTCAGCGCCTCAGTTTGGGCGGCGAGTGCGGCGGCGAGATCGCCCGCCGGGTGTTGGGACCCGGTCTGCGAACCTCCGCCGTCTGAACCTCGCTTCAGGGCTTCTATCTCCATCTCTAGCGCAGCAAGCTTCGCGCGCAAAGGGGAATCGCCGTCCGGCGCGCCCAGGACACGGGCCGCGGAAGGACCACCTGCAACCTCAGCAGTGTGCAAACCTCCACGGTCCAATCCTACCCCCAACCCACTCGCAGTCGCAGGCTGTGGGAGCCCTGGGGAACGCGGCCCCACGGCTTCAACTGGCACATCGGACGGGGAGCTCCAAACCTTCTCTTGGCTCGAGCTTTCTTTTCCCCCTAACGCGAGGATAAGCTCCCCGATGCATTGGATTTCGCGCTGAATCTCCTCTGCGTCTTCGGGGTCCTCGCCACCGCGCAAAGCCGCGACCGAGAACCTGGTCCGCAGCCGACGGACCATCTTCGTAGGATGCCAGTCCCCGCCTATCTTGGAGAACTCATCCGCAAGGAGGGTGGCTTTGGTGCTTAAGGCGTCAAGGTCACGGGAGCTCACCGTGACTCCATGCGCTTTCAGCGCGAGGACAATCCGCGAAACGCGCGTCAAGTAGTCCGCGACCGGTTCTTGGTCTGGACGGAAAATCGCGCGCAGCTCCGCCTGCAAGCCCTCTGCGGTGCCTGGCACTGAACCTGCTGTCGACGGCGGACCGGACGGTCCCGCCGGGCGGGACCCTGGTGCCGTAGCAGGGACATAGGCAGCACCGGTAGGGACCATGGCCAGCTCCCTAGCCGCGGCGCTGACGTCCACCCGCGGCGGACTGTCGCCTCCAGCGCCCGAGGCCTCAGGGACTAGCTCGGAGTCCTCTTCTTCTTCCTCTTCATCCTCGTCCTCCTCTTCGGCGTCATGGAGGAACTTCATGACTTTCCGCCAGAGAGCCGCCTCTTGCTCTGGCGTAGTGCTGACCCCATCCCGCTTGGACAATGGACGGCTGCCAGTCTCCCTACGCCACTTAAGCCAAGCGACGTAGCTCATCCGCTCGGGATAGGGAACGTCTCCACCCTCGATAGCTTCGAGGAGGGTGACGCCCTCAGCCTGACCTGCAACCTCTGCGGACATTGCCGCAACACAAGGCGAAAAGCCGCGCCTTGGTTAGCAGGCCGCAGGCGTGGCACGCGAAGCGCCGCGCCTTGGTTAACAGGCCGCAAGCGTGGCACACAGTCCACGCGTCCAGGTCACGGACCGCGACAGACAAGCAAAGCAATGCTTGCCCACTCGGGCCGTAGGCACAAGAGCTGTACGTTTCCCAGAACAGCCCCCAATTGTGAAGTCGACCAGCACTGGACTTGCACTAAGCCAATGCAATCACAGCCCGGTCACGCTGTTTTACGACTTCGTGAGTCCAAGCACTTGTGCAGCTACGCCTGAGTGCGTCCGGTCGGACCGCACAGCAACCTAGGAGCTACTGTACGACTCTACCGTGCTCAAAGGCACAAGCTCGGTACTTGAGCCAAAATATTGGCATTGATACGAATTGCAAATCTACACATGCAAAGGAAAACTACAGTACTGGTTCTGGCAGCTCTGCACATGGAACGTGCGTGCTTAGACCTGCTCACAATACATACATACATACATACATACATACATACATACATACATACATACATAAATACATACATACATACATAGATAGATACATACATACATACATATATACGTATACATCTCTTTCTTATTAATACAACATGTTACATACATGTGACACCAAAAAGCAGACATTTGTGTGTCTGTCCATACGACGACTTACTTTGAAAAGAAGATAAACCCTAAACCCTAAACCCTAAACCGTCAGCCGTCCGCAGATAAACGCGAGATGCTCTCCTGGACCGCCGCCAGGACGACCTTTTTCCCAAAGTCAGACATGCCCAGGGAGGGTTTAGGGTTTAGGGTTTAGGGTTTAGGGTTTAGGGGGTAGGGTTGAGGAAGCCCAAAGGACGTTTTGTTTTGCCTTTTTGTGTATTCTTGGGGGCAAGAGGCATCTTGTTTGCGACTTTCGCACTCGCACACGACAGGCAAAACTCCCGAGGGTTTGAGCAATTTGGGAGGGGTCTAGCGGATTTTTAGGCATGCGGCATTCGGGGGTTTTGGGCGATTGGGCTCTATCCAGCAAACCCAAGACTTCCGCGCTGGACGTGGACCGTGCAGATGCGAGACCTCCTTAGGACCGCGCTACAAAGTAAGGGTTTCTGCTTTAGGGTTTAGGTAAGGGTGCGCAAGTGTCTGTTCGCTCCATGGACGATCGGGGTCACCTCCTGTGATTGAAGTGTCCCTTCCCTTAGTTCACTCACCCCCCTGAAACTCCAAATCACACAGCACACTGCAACCCAAACCCTAAAACCCCAAAAAAGCGGAAACTAGTATTTTAAAAACAAACCTTAACCCCCCTCACCGGCGAACCTCCTGGTCGCGCTGCAACTTCTCCGTGGCAAAACCCAGGGCCCAGCCGTGCGCCTGGGGGACTTGAGGGCTCCAGCATCCCAAGATTCAGGGCTTACTAGGGTGTAGTAGATTTATTAGGGTTTTTTAGGGTTTATTAGGGTTTGTTAGGTTTGTTCGGGTTTGTTAGGGTTTATTAGGGTTTATAGGGTTTAGACGGCTTAGAGTTCAGGGTTTGTTGGGGGGCTTTTTTTCGCCGGACGAGCTGTGCTGAAACCGGATGTCTCGTCACGTTTAGGGTGTTCAGGATGCTTCAGCAGGTTAGGGTTTAGGGTTTAGGGTTTAGGGTTTAGGGTTTAGGGTTTAGGGTTTAGGGTTTAGGGTTTAGGGTTTAGGGTTTAGGGTTTAGGGTTCAGGGTTCAGGGTTTAGGGTTTAGGGTTTAGGGTTTAGGGTTTAGGGTTTAGGGTTTAGGGGTGTTGCTTCCCGCCTGGCTGAACTGACGTGGTCAGTGCTTCGGGACCTATTTTCCGGGCTGGAGGGGTCGAGGGCCAGCTATTTTGGGATGGGCTGGGATGTTCCCCCTTATACTAACAGCCCTTGATCGTTTCTATAAGATTGGGTACTATAATCCCAAGGGATGGGCTTGGACATTCGGAGGGGAATTCCAAAGACGACCCCCCCCCCGGCCTGAACCCTAAACCCTCTCTCTCTCTCTCTCTCTCTCTCTCTCTCTCTCTCTCTCTCTCAGGCATTCGAAACCCTAACCCTAAACCCTAAACCCTAAACCCTAAACCCTAAACCCTAAACCCTAAACCCTAAACCCTAAACCTCCCCCCCCCCCGCCTGAACCGCTGCCAGAACCACATCTCGGTCCGCTCTCAGCCGCGCCGGGGCCGCCGCCAGGGCTGCAAGGCATTGTCCTCTGCATTTATGGTTTAGGGTTTAGGGGTTTAGGGTTTAGGGTTTAGGGTTGGGGTTTAGGGCTCATTTTTGTGCTGTTCACCTTCCTTTTAGGGGACTCGTGGGGGGGGGGGGGGGGGGGGGGGGGGGCAGGCTGCCTGAAAAAACAAGACCGGGCGGGCATTCGCGTGCAGTCCGGAGTATCCACTGTGGCTCACTGTGACGGACTTTGAGAGTCCCTGCAATGCACATGACTCCTCAGGTAGTTGATGGCCACAGCGCGGGGCCTAACATGTTCGGAGTACCGATAATGTATTCTTCTTTGCCTTGCATAACAAGAGGCAGCCAAAAACAGTGCTCAAGAGTGCCCAGCCGATGCGCGCTCGTTCCAGAGCTCATAGTTTCACGACCCCCTTCCCTTCCCCTAGGGTTTAGGGCCTCCGTGTTTTTGGTTTGTTAGTTTCCCCCCTTTCTCGGGGTTTGTAGGACCGCCCTCCTCATAGGGTTGTAGTGTGGGACCCCAGTGTCCCGTTTTGCATGAGTGGTCACTGCATAGGCCTTAGTATGCCTGGTTTGTGACGTCCCCTGCCTGGACTTTCTGAGAGACCGGGCGGGCATTCCCCCCAAACACAGAAAAGCGCTACGCTTTCGTGGGAGTACTCAGTATCCCCTAACCCAACTTACTATCCCTACTAAGTCAAAAGAGCTTGCAAGAAAGGCTGGCAAGACGGGTCCTTGCTGGATGTCTTGGAGCAGCCGGCGCCGTTCCTGCCGGGGGCTTGACAGGCTCATGCGAAACACTGCGAAACCAATTTCGTAACAAGTAGAGCCAAGTAGGCTCGAATTCGCTCCTCGGCGAGCCTCTAAGCTGCCGAAAGAAACTAAGAAGCGTCACCGGGTGGGTTTTGAAAGGAGCTGCGACTACAGAACCAAGACGGAGCTTGTGAATCCCGGGAGCCACCCTCAGCGCCTCGTCCCCCTCGCATCCCTGAAGCTCAGGTCCTGCAGGGATGGAGAGCTTCAGCCTACTGGATGTGATACCCTACACCTGTTCCAGCCTTGAAGTGCCCTTGTCACGCAACATCTACCCCCCCCATAAGCCAACTCTGCATAGATGGTATACATTACCCTCATGCTTAGCCCCGAGAGAGCCAAGATGAGCCAAGCTAAAGGCAGCCTGACAGCGACTTTACCACGAGTGCCTTGATAAGCCCTCACCTCCAAACCTTAGAACCTTTAAGAATCATATATTTAATGCCTCTTGGGTTTTTATATAACAAAAATTATTTTAAAAAATTCCCAAGGGGTATATAGAAAACAAGCCTGTCCGGACCGAAGCCTCACTAAGCCACGTAAGGGAGTGTTTAGGACTTCCATTCTGGATAGCGAAGACACTGTGCGCACTGGCATGGAGCCGCAACGACAGCACGACTCTGGCCTGAAGTGAGTCCATTGCCATCTCCTGCCAGCTCCTGCCGGGGTCTCCTCTCTCCCTCTCTCTCCGCCCTTACTTCCAGCAAGCGTGCCCTGGTAAGCGAGTGTGTTGGAGTGTGGGTGCTTCCATGTACTGGGTGTCCAGTGGGTGTCTATGCACCTGCGTTCCTCTCTCTCTGCTCTCAAGCGCTCTCCGGCAGCTTCTTGGCCGCGGCAGCATACAGGTCTCGCTTGTAGGCCCGGCGGCTGGCTTGGTCGCAGCTGGCGCCTGCTCCCATGGCCGCAGAGTGAACCTGCCTTCCAGCGATAATTCTCCGAGTAATATTTCAGAGTGAAGCACTTGCAAGCTCTGGTTCTGGAGGCCCCGTCCTACCTCGAAAGCATCATGTAGGGCGCGAAAAGCTCTGAGGTCTTCTTCGGCTTCGGCCGATGTAGTGCTTCTTCCAGCTATTGAAGAAGAGATGTGAGGCAGACGGCGCAAGTGGTTGCCAACATTGGTTCCGAGCGGAGGCTGAAGTCTCTATAAGTGTTCCGATGCACTAGAGGATTGGTACAGCCTCAGCTGGTGAAGGGGTTACCGAGCCATTGCCGAGCCCGGCGTCAGTGCACAACAACTCCGCCAAGTTCAGCAGCAATCTCCGCCCTCGGCCTAATCGTTGCCTAAAGCCCTGACCCGACGGAAGCTTTGTTTCTTTTCTCATGTTTCGCGCGACTTGCAGGCGTATCGCGAGAACGGAGACAGGCAGACGATGCATCGCCTGCCATTCTCCCATTGGCCCAGGATGCTTCGAGTGACACCTGGGCTTGCCCTTCACACCCCTCGTCTACGCACGTGTGTCTGTGTGTGTGTGTGCGTGTGTGCATGCATGTCTTGCGCACGGACATTTACTCGGCGACACAACTTTCAAAGATGTTCTAAGCCCATTACTTAGACAGCATTCCGAAGAGCGGTTCATCCATCCCTTTCGGGCGGCTCCATGTAAACATCCCAGAACACCGTAGCAAGCCTCTAAGCTCACCTCACATCCATGAGATGCTGTGGGCTGCAGCATCTTCTTCCCCCCGAAAAGTGTGCACCCGAAACCCTAAACCCTAAACCCCAAACCCTAAACCCCAAACCCCAAACCCCAAAGCGTCGAGAGTGCCATGAGTACTAGTGCTGGGGGGCTTGCTGGTTCTGAAGGGCGCTTGCCTGCATGTGTGACACACTTTGGCTCAAGTCTCTTCCAGGCTGGAAGCTCCCGAGGAAGGGTTTAGGGTTTAGGGTTTAGCGGTTTAGGGATTTAGGGTTTAGGGGTTTAGGGGTTTAGGGGTTTAGGGATTTAGGGATTTAGGGATTTAGGTTTTTTTTTTTTTTTTTTTTTTGGGGGGGGGGGGGGGGGGGGGGGGGGCGGGGCGCAGGTTTAGGGTTTAGAGATTAGGGTTTCGGAGAGGGATGCTTGCTCTTAGCCATCGGAGGTGGTACTTTTCACACAACAGAACAGCAGCCACAACAATCCAGCCTCTTGTTCTGACCATGCCATCATTCAGCCTTGTAGTCCCTACACATGTTTATACACATACGTATATGTATACAGATATATAGCATGGTGGAACTACTTTTTGATCAATCTAGACAAAGAAAAAGCACACAATAGAGTGTTTTGGTTAGATAGCTTGTTTTTGCTCAATTTCAACACGCAAGTCTTGTTTGCCAAATTGCAGACTTTGGTTACATCTAAAAACACCTGCTTCTTTACATACATACATTTATGCACACAAATGCATACATACGTGCATGCATACATGCATGCAAAAAAGGTCTCTTACAACCTTCTCGAAGTCTCTAGCTTGGGCTTCGGGGTGTTCTCGTACAACTGTTGAGGCGCGGGGGAGAGCCGCCTTAGAGTTGAAAGTGCGAGTCCTAGATTGCTAGATGGGGGGGTTTCCGAAACTCGGGATACCTTTTTTTGGGTCCGGGATCCTACATTTTTGGGGATCTATATCGGGGTCCCCTATCTTCGTAAACCCCCAGATGCTCTGGGGGTCAGGGCTTCCTAAAATCAGGCACAAAATCTTTGGAGAGCTTCCAGCCCACCGGCGCTCTGTTCCTTCTGTGGGATATAGCAATCAGAGCTCTTGCTGATAGGTCGCAGTCGGCTTTGGTGGACCTGCCTCTTATCCTCACAATCTTCGTGGCAAAAACCAGCTGGCAAAGAGGCCTCCGCAACTGAGTGGAGAGAGGACTTGGTGGGCAGAAGTGAGTGGTCCCCTAGCGCTTCTGAGGATTTGGTCTTGCAGTCCTACCAAGCTGAGCAGGAGCTCTGTACTCCCCCCTTCTGAATGCGAAGCTCCCAATGCAAGTAGTTGAGGGCTTTTGGCCCCCCGGCATGTTCCTAAAGGTACTTGTATGTGCAAACCCTAAACCCTAAACCCTAAACCCTAAACGAGCCGACAGCCGCCCAAGCTTCAAATAGTAAAAACGCGAGCTCGGGCTCTGCCTAGTTTGAAAGCCCTATACCCTACAATCATGGGACTCTACTTTGGGCTCCTAAGGTTGTACTCTTAAGGGTTTACAGGATCCTCCTACGGGAATATGCGGGCCATGTTAGGTATGTTAAGGGGAGCCTTTGGGGGTACAACCTCAAGGGCACGAGTCGTGACCCTTGCCACAAGTCCAACCAGCAGTATCTTTGGGTGGCCCTTAAAACCCTCTTTAAAAAAATTCCTGAACATGATCCTCGCTAAACCCTAAACCCTAAACCCCCAAACCCTAAACACTAAACCCTGAAACCCTAACCAATAAGGGGAAATCGAATAAAAAATTGTCCCAAGGGCCGACCGAGGCATCTTTGGGTGGGGGAGCTTCGGCTTTTCAGACAGAGCGGATCGCGCTGAAACGTCGGACAGGCTCCACAAGGCTGTTAAGGGAGGCGCAAGGCCAAGGCTGTTCAGCTGGTTCAGGTTCGCGGGCTCTGGAATCTAGAACATGAAGCCGGGAAGCCCAAAATGGCTTGGGAAACGTGGATGGTCTGGGAAATAGGTACAGGGGCTGGCATGCAACTTGCTGCGTAACTTGGGACCTCCTCTTCCCAAACCGAGGTTTAGGGCTTAAACCCTAAACCCTAAACCCTAGACCCTGGTTTATGCAAAACAGGTTTAGGCTGCTTTTTCAGGTTGTTGGGTGTAGGGATGCACTCAGAAGTTCAGGGCCTTCTGAGTAAGAGCCAGCCCGAGCCCTTGTTGGAACCTGCTAACCATCCCCTCCGTGGGGATGTCGAGTGGTGATTTGCACTTGAGAAAGGGGGGGGGGGGGGGGGGGGCGCTTTCGGATTCTCTTCTGCAGCTAGCAAGAAAGGCATCCTATCCCGTGCCCCCAGAAACCCCTCTCTGATACAGCAGAAGTGCATGCAAGCAGAAGAACCTACGTATACAAGCCTTCGTCACCCTACGTCGCCGACGTTTTCCGAAAGATCACCGCTCGTTCTGGAAACTGCCCAGGCAGCTACAGTCTCTGGGCGGACTTCTGGATCCTGTCAACCTCTCACAGACTCTCACAGCCATCCAACTCACAGCCTCAGGCTCCGTTTAGGGTTTAGGGTTTAGGGTTTAGGGTTTAGGGTTTAGGGTTTAGGGTTTAGGGTTTAGGGTTTAGGGTTTAGGGTTTAGGTCGAAGTTTTGGGGTGGGGATCTGAGGCGCTTCGGGGACCTGGGGCGTGGGAAACTCGTTTGGGGCTCTTCTGTTTGTTCTGAATAGGGGCTGCTGCGAAAGCGTAACAAAACAAAGCTGCAAGAGAGAGCGAGAGAGAGAGGCTCCCCTATATCAGCGGGAGCTGTGGACAAACCGATACTCCCCTCAACAAACAGCAGGATAAACAAAAGCAAGTGTCCTGCGTAACATATTCCCTTCGGATCTGATACCGAAAAGAGAACAACATTCAAACATTTCTTATTAGAGAAGCCAACGGTTGCTATAGGCGGCTTGGGCGGCTGCGCCACGGCTACGCGGTCCACTCTTCCATGGGTCGGCCCTCGGCAATCTGCTTTCGGATGTAGGCCTCACGGGCGAGGCGAGGCGACTCGAACAGGGGGATTTCAGGGCAGAGTTTTGCTACAAGCTTCTAGTTTCAGGTTGAAAAAGGGTCTCAAAGCCCAAACTCCTGCTCTAGCATGTAGTAGTATACAGTAATGCAGAAGCGGTACATAAGAAACATACAGCGATAGACCGCAGAATGACTTGCAACACAAAGGAAAACAAAAAAAAGCGTTTCGGGCGCCTGCAGGTTTTGCTGCAGCTCCTTGCGCACACGGTCGGCGCCCGCTTGGAGTGCCGCGGCTGCTGCGGCTCCGGTAAGACCCTCTGCCTCCTGGGTACTCAAGGGTTTAGGGTTTAGGGTTAGGGTTTCGGGTTTAGGGTTTAGGGTTGAGGGTTGAGGTTTGAGGGTTGAGGGTTGAGGGTTGAGGGTTTAGGGTTTAGGGTTTAGGGTTTAGGGTTTAGGGTTTAGGGTTTTTTTGGATAAAGTGTTTTTTGGTTTTGGGGTTTTTCACGCTAGGGGCTCAAGGGGGAGGTTCAGGGGGTTCAGGGTTTTGTTGTGTATTTGAGCTTTCCCACTTGCGGGGAGGTGCGTAGAGATGGCAAGGAGAGAATTTGAGGCGGCCCGGGGCGGCTTGCACAGCGTCTGTGTTCACCTGTTGAGTTGTAGCGCCGACAGGAGTTCTGACGAGCGTCCTCAGCAACACCAAGAGCCTCCCAAAATAGCCGCAGCCCGAACGCACACATATTGCACTGAAAGGGGCCCCATAAGCTGCCCCGAATCCTAACCCAACGCCCCAAAGAGCGCAATATCCCAAAGAACCAAGGAATATACCGTAAAATCAACTGAAGGGTTTATATATAGTTTAGGTGCATTCCTCAACTTGGGCGAGGGAACTAGGTACCCAAGACCCCCCCCCAATATGTACCCTTTAAGGGTATATATAGGGGTACCTCATTCCCCCATTCACTACGAAGGGTTTTTTGCCACCTGCCTAGCTGACACTCAGGCCACGTTGCAGGGACTCGTTCAGGAAATGACTGCTATCACAGAAAGGAGAAATCGTGCCTTTAAAGAAAAACAGAAAGTTTCAGCGTTGTCTCAGAGACTCCAATCACGGTAGTAGGTTGCACAAAGGGGGTGTTCTGCCTAAGACTAGACTTCCGAACCGATGACTAATCACCCGAATCCTACGAAGGGTTTAGGCTTAGTTAGGGGGTTTAGGGCTTAGGGTTTAGGGTTTGGGGTTTAGGGCTTAGGGCTAGAAGAGGCGCCTTGCATCCGTCACCCTTCTCCGGCTTCTCCATGCCTTTGGGCTTCGGCACAAATGCCGGCTCCTGGAAAAAGACACGGGTGCTTAGGTGTGAAGGCCGCAAACCCGAAACCCTCACCCTAAGCCCTAAACTCTTGATTGGAAATACTTGAAGAACAGGAGCGGCTTGAACCCGCGCGATCCTGCCTGACCCCTTTTTGTAACCCAGGACTGATGATGCTCCGGCCAGCCTGACCCTAAACGCCTGAACCCGAAAAACCAACCCTAAACCCTATACCCTAAACCCCTTTGTCTTTGGCCCCAGAGACACCTGAGGTGGAGGTGGTGGGCGACGATCCTCACCACGGCGGTCACCTCCTCCCAGCGCTTGAGGGGCTCTTCTTGCTGGGGCGTGGGTAGCGTTGGGTTGCTTTTTGGCCACCCGTCTTTAACCTAAAGTCTGCAGAAAATGTGGCGCTGTAAACGCCCAAGCTCGGATCATGACGCCAGACTTCAACGGCTGCATCTGCTGATAGAGCCATGGACACACGTGCTAGACGGCTCTGTGCCCGCAACATGCATGCAAACACCCCCGCATGCCTTTAGTGTGAACTGCACAATCCCTGCAGGCATCACCCAGCGCCAACCCCTACTTGAAGGTTTGTGGGCAGGAACAAGTACGAGTTGAAGGTGAACTGTATCAAAACTTCAGCTACAGTACTTAGATGCCTACCTAGACACAAGAGTAATCTAGGAATAAACAAGGGTGCCCGTTTTGGTTTACAGGGGCTGATAAGGGAACCCAAACCCTAACAAAAGGCGAATAAGGGCCTACTCTGGGTCCTTGCTACTTTAACAAGCACCCATGAACCTTCAAGTCAGGACCCTTGTCAGCCCTCAAATCGAAGTCCCAAACCCTAAACTTCTAAACCCGAAACCCTAAACCCTGAACCTTAAACCCTAAACCTTAAACCCTAAACTCTACACCCTAACCCCAACCTCGGTCGTCGCGGCGATCCCTGTCTCCGTCACCTGGGGTTTTTTGGGGGGCTCCGAACAGAAGCTGTGAGGGATTTCATCCGAAATTCATGTGGGGGGTTGTCGTGCTTATTTTATACTTTGTGCGTGCGTGTGTTCTCTTTGTGTTGTTTTTTTGGGGGAGGCGTCTCTGTAAACATCGGATGTTCCGCATCGTTTAGAAGGGCAACAAACAAGGCCCGCGACTTACTTAGCTGAACCGGATTCCGGAAGTGTAGTTATTACTAGGCTGCTCCCGTGTCCTCTGCCACTGTCACCTTTGGCAGGAACAGAGGGTGTTGTCAGGTTTCATCCGAAAAGATGCCGTCTGGAGACCTGCTTGCAATGTACATTGTGTGAACTACGAAGCCTTTTTTCGGACTGGCTTCCTGGCTTCCAGGGTGCGTGCATACTCTTCCTAGCAGCAGCCCTATAAACCCCAAACCCTACGTGGTGCTGCCAATTATTCCTGGCCCCGAACCGCACCAGAACCATGTTTCGGGGGCTTGACCTAAACCCGAAACCCTAAACCCTAAACCCTAAACCCCAAACCCTAAACCCTAAACCCAGAGACTTGCCCTTCTTTGTGTTGCTTCAGGTCTCCTGGGGTTGGTATGCCTCTTACCCTAAACCCTACAACCTGAAACCCTGAACCCGAAGCCCTAAACCCGGGAATCCGAGGCAACTCTTGGGGATCTGCTGACTGCTGAGCCCCATCAGGCCAATATCACCTAGAATTGGCCCCTTGGTCTGCTCAACCCTTTCTAGTACCCCCTTCGAAAAAAAGAAAAAAAAAAAAACAACCTCCACTTCACCTGGATAGATAGGAAACCCTCCCAAGAACCCTGAACCTTGAACCCTAAACCCTAAACCCCCCTCCGAGCCCAGCCCCAGAGATCCGTTGCAATCTGCGCCGCGGTCATCGCGGCGGCCCCTTGACCGAGAGCGCCGGTCCCGCCGATCCCGGTCGTCGCGGTCGCGGTGGCGGCTGCGACTCCTGGCTCCATTAGGGGGTTTAGGGTTTAATCGCTCACACTCGGTTTAGGGTTTAGGGTTTAGGGTTTAGGGTTTAGGGTTTAGGGTTTAGGGTTTAGGGTTTAGGGTTTAGGGTTTAGGGTTTAGGGTTTAGGGTTTAGGGTTTAGGCATTTTGCGGGTTCGGGTGGAGGGTTTTGGGCTCATAGCCTCCAGCCAACTTAAAACCCTAAACCACAAAAACCCTAAACACCCCTAAGCCCTGAATAACTTGACCCCCAAACCACTCATCCTTACACCTTGTGTTGATGGATGTCGAAGCCAAACCTGCAACCTTTACGCCAACGGCTCTCGGTGTCCTGGATGGTGGGGCTGCGCGGTTCGTGTGGGCTCATGCTTCTCAACTAGCACGAGTGCTACTTTGAAGAGTCGTTGGGGCCAAGTGCGTTCTAGCCCTAAACCCTAAATCCTAAACCCTAAACCCTAAACCCTAAACCCGAAACCCTAAACCCTAAACCCGAAACCCTAGGGGCCGAGCTTGAGGCAGCTCCGGCTCAAGGAGTCCTGCCCCCACCACCACGGCGGCCCCCTCGATCGTCGCGGTCGCGGCCCCGGTCTCCGCCACGATCCTTGGGGGGGGCTTCAGGCTTTTTGGGGTTTAGGGTTTAGGATTTAGGGTTTAGGATGGTTTAGGGTTTAGTCGCTCAGGGTTTAGGGTTTAGGGCTTGGAGTCTGGAGGACTACGTCGCAGGAGCTGCAGGATCTTCAGGTTCAGGTCTTGATGAGGTGCTGAACTCAGTCCGCAGCCTGAGGAAGTGCTTGCTGGAGAGTCGTCTGAGATACTATGACCGTATGTGCCCAGGAGCCAAAAAGCCGCAAAGCATTGACCTGCATCCTGCTGACTTTAGCAGTCTTAGCCTTTTAGAAGCCTAAGCACTGGCGACCAGTCTTGAAGCACAAGCCCTGTGCTGGCACAATGACAGGAAGAGAGAATTGGGGGAGATATTCACCATGACAGGAAAGGGAGGGAGAGAGCGGGAGAGAAGCTGCGCGCGTGGGTGGGTCGGTGGGTAGGTACATGCAGATACAAATCCGACATTTCAGATGTAGGTTCAGATTGATAGAGACCGACTCATGGCGCACATTGTTTCCAGGCGTGGTGCGGACAGATGTCAAGAGCTTCATGTCAGTTCCTTCGTCAAGAAGCGATCATGCTTATGTTGGAGGTAGGACGCATGATATACCCAAGTCCCCGAAGCCGGAACTCTGTTTCAGTTACAGCGTCACGATCGCCACCACGGTCGCCTCCCCGATCGCCACCCCGGTCACCTCCGCGGTCGCCTGGGACGAGCATTCCAAGGCCATGGAGCCCGAAACGCGGAGTCGTAGCTCTTGGCGTCTATCAGGGTTTGGGCTACCTGAGGTTCCCAAACACTAGTTTGGGGTCTGGGAAGCTTCAGTGGCTTCGGCAGTTGCTTCGAATGCATTCTGGATGCCACCACCGCCGCCACCACCACCACCGCCACGATCGTTGCGGTCGCCGTTCCTAAGATGCCGAAGACATGACATCCGGTTGTCACCTGTGTGTGTGCTAAGCCGCGACAACGGAGCTCTTAACCCACACGTGACCAGGTAGCCATTCTTCAAGATGCCCACACTTAGTGACTGGCGACCAAAACCGGTGTACCCTTAGGCGGGCTTGGCTTGGGAGTGGGGAGTGGCAGTGAGGCATGCGCAGAAGCACCCCTTATCCTCAGATTTAGCCCTATAAGGCCCTATATAATCAGATGCCTGCCCCCACAGATCCTAAATCTTTGCTATAACGATTGCTCGAGAAAACGCAGTGCAACCCCCTGAAGCATCTGAAGCCTTAATAGGTCGAAGGCCACACATATATAGGTATATATATATATATGTCTATCTATCTATCTATCTATATCTATATCCATAGCTATATCTATTGATGTATTTATTGATTTATACTTTAATCTATTTATTTTGCTTGTATTTATATTTATATTTGTAACTTAGATTTGTATTTATGTTTGTATTTATATTGAGATTTATATATGTATATGTATATTCATATTTCTTTATCAACATCTGCATAAACACACACACATACACACATACATATCTATATAATATATGTATATATATATATATATATGTATATGCGCACACACGCACATGCCCGCACACCCTGGCCCTCACACCTTTGGACACCGCTGGCTGCCATGACTCTTTTGGCGGTCGAGCCAACTCCCAGGGCCCGGGCGCCCGGGCGGTCCTTGAAACGCGGAAATCCGAAAACTCGAAAACTCGGTGGAGGCTGCAAGCATTGCATGCCCAGTGGGGCTTCGGAAAGGTGTAGGGGCCATGAAGCCTCCGCAATTCGGGCGATGCTCAGTATCGGGCCCGCGAGGCCAAGATAATACCCGGAAGGCTTAGAGCTGAGTCAAGAGGGACTATCAGAATCACTGCGAATATTCCATATGCCTTTTATCGGATGGCGTTTCAAGGGGCTTATGGACCCGCAGTCGGTTCGTCAACTTGCACCTTGCTTGCCAGGTCGCCCAAGGGCTCGCCGTTCGCAAGCTTCTTCATCAGGAGCATTGCCGTGGCAGAAGGCTTGCCGGAGCATTCAAAATGCCTGGCCGTGGATCCCATGACATCTTGAACGTGACCGAGTGCGACGACGCACGACCGCATTGGCGCTTGTTCAGGCGCTGTTGGCCCCGTGCACATGCGAGCACCAGATGACAAGGATACCCATGGCGTCAGCCAGGCATCCATAGCAGTAGCGTGCCCTTAAGCCTGCCTGAAGCAGAACAAGCACCAAATGCGCCCCAAAACCCCACAAGAACAACAGAGAAATCCCCCCCCAGTTGGCCTCTCCAAGTCGTGATAATATTCATCCTTCTTCTCATCGGAGCATCGGGCTAAGATGTCGGACAAGCCTCGGAATCAAGAGCAAGTCTTACGGGAGTGGTAGTCCCGGCTCCAAAGACTCCAAACCTAAAACTCCATACCCTTGGGACCCGGAAAACCCTAAAACACCCTAAACCGAGCACCCTAGACTCTAGACCGGGTTTCCTGTTGAGGGTTTAGGGTTTAACCCCTTCCGATCCCGCGCCCCCCATGCCAAGCAACGCGTTTCTGCGATACGGTCGAGCTTGAACTTCTCTTTGAGATGCTGCATCCTGTGCACTAGCCATCCATATCTCCCTGGTGGGAATGAGGGAATTAGGGCCCCATATATATATATATATACATATATATATATATACACTTTGGAAGTCAAGTGTTTGGGTGATCTGGGTCCTTCAGATCATGAACGCCGAGCGTTCTCGCTCCGGCTCTTAAGGCTTGCGACTTTGTCCTGATCTGGTCTTTCTGCTTCCCAATGCTGTTCAAGTTACCAAGGTCCCGACCTCACCTAAACCCTAAACCCTAAACCCTAAAAACACCGTTCATCCCATGATGCCTCTTGTCGCGGTTGATTGCCACGAAGGTGCCATCCTCCATCTCTTTCCTTGCGTGCTCGGCTTGGAGGGTAGATTTTTTGAATGTTTGGGATTTGGGACACGTCGGGATGGTTGACGGATATAAATATAAACAAAGACATACATTACAGTAATGAATGTGTGAAATATACATATATATATGTATATATACATATGTATATGTATATATACATGTACATATACATATGTGTATATATATATGCGCAACATGTGTGTGTGTGTGTCTACAGGCCTTAAAATCTGCTCTGGCACCTTGATCCTTGGGGAGCGCTGTTCTGTTCAGCAATTCCTGCTCTACTCCTGGGGGGGGCTCTCGAGAAGATGGGTACCCTGTTTGGATTCGGAGGGTACGGATTAAGAGTGTTTTGGGGTATAGGGCTTAGGGTTTAGAATATTTTGGGACATATGAAGGGTAGCCCGAATTTTGGGAAAATGGAAACCTGCGTAGAAGCGGTAGAGATGTTGCTGATTTTGGCTTCGATACATTGTCCCAAGTGCAGCTTTGGCAGTGAGGTTGTTGCTCCCAAGTCGCATTTTGACGACGAGCATGCCGCATGGAGAACGGGCCTCTTCCATGATCTCTCGCAGCTTCTTCCTCGGGTATGGCAGTCTAAATCCCCTTTTTTTTGCATCCGGGCTCATTGCTTCATGAGCTCTTGGAGGCTCTGTAGAAAGCACACCGGAAGTTGAGAACACGCAGCTCCCCCTGATACTAACAGCTCTCGATAGGGAGTACAGTACCCCCTATTATAATCCCCATTAAGGGCTGTTAGGAATTATAAGGGGGAACATCCCAACTCTGAACCCTAAACTTAGCCCGAGCCTGAAAACGGCTGTGCAAAAACGCCGCTCGAGGCCACTGTTGAACCCGGCGTGAGTCAGAACCAGCATCACTGATAACAATTGCCAGTCGTGATAGTGCAAAGATTGGCCCCACATCATATCAGAATACAATCACAAAATATCACAAACTAATACAATCACACTCTGATACTGGGGGGCCTTCTCGGTACATGGGATTGGGCCGCACAGAGTTTACGTGCATCGTCCTCCTCCCCGAACTTGCATGCTCTGCAGGTTTCAAGCATACCTTTTTGGGGGTTGCTCCTCCTGAGATGTGTTAGCAGGGAACCAAAACATGACGAGAAACTCAGACCCAAGTTAAATCCGAGGTGCAGATCCTCAACCCAGGTGTCATGTCTGCAAGGGCCGTCAAACATCGGAGGCATGCTTTAGACGAGAGCTCTGCACTCTGCCGCAGCAAACCCTGAACCCCAAACCCTAACCAACAGATACTCAACCGCGCCCCACATGGGGCGCAACGATCGAACTTGTCAGGGGCACGCCTGGTTCTGAGTGTTCCTACATTTGGGTTTCAGGAATCTGGGCTTAGGGGCCTTAGGGTATGAGCTGGGTGCCTGACGTGCGTAGATCCTTACTCACAGAGGGGCCCCCCCCTTGGTCCACGCCTGTCTTTCATCAGCTGGTTCAGCTTTTCGATGTGGCGCGTCTCAATGTAGAACTCGTCGCAAAGTTCCTGGATGTCCTGAGAAAGCGCATCCACAGTGTGTCTCTGAAGGGGGGGGGGGGAGGGGGGGAGTGGGGAGTGGCCCTTGGGTTGTTGCGCACAGAATATACATACTACAACCATATAATGAATATGCAGGAATATGGGAATATGAGAAGACATAATATGATAGTGACATGATAGCCTGGGAATATAAAGAGATAACATAATGATAGAATAATACAACTAGAACCATATAATCCAAAAACCTGAAGAAACATCGTGTCAAGAGTCTGGGTGAATTCGGCCGTGCTCTGACACGTAAACATCAGTCTCCTCGCCTCTCTTGTTCCTCGCAGCGGGCAGGCTTTAACCCCCAGAACCCCGGCTTGGCGGACTCCAGCAATCCTTGAAAAGCCGTGTGGAATGGGCATGCCTTAAACCCTAAACCCTAAACCCTAAACCCTAAACCCACTGGATGTCTCAAGGCTCGGAATGTGACCGAGCCCTGGCCGGAAGGCAACTGAGACCCCTACATTACCCCAATCGTTTGGAGTGCTCTTGAGAGGCAACGGACTTTGGAAGAAGCAGACGAAGATGGCAACTGAACCAAACCCGGTATTTTCACACCCCCCCTTCGGAGATGCCCGGCCATGCCCTGCCTGCCACACCTAGGGCACTGGAACTTCGAAGCGAAGCAGTTCTGACCTGAGCAAACATGTAGGGTTTCAGGGAATCACTGACCAACCGTAGATCCCCTAAACTGAACGCTGAACGCTGAATCGCGAGGCGTAGGCTCCAAGCTGGGCTTAACCCGAACCTGCAAGCAAGCGACCCGCCACCCAAAACACAAACCTTTCCGGGATCCCAATGCCCAAGTTACGTATTTCATGGGGGGCTCCAAACCCAACTCAAGGGGGTGCGTCCTCTCGTGTCGAGCCAACTGGGCTTCTGAGGGCGGTGCGCAAGCAAACGAACCAAAATTCGAGCGGTGGATGGACCAAAATGGGAATCAGGATCCGAACGGAAGCGAAAAGACAGGGGAGGCCTTTTTACATCCAGGCCTCCGCAACCCTTAAGCCTCCTACCAAGAGAGCTCAATACCCCTTAAGAAAGGAATATACCCTAAATCATATAAAGGCTCCCTGTATGGTTTTAATGTATTCCTGAATTAAGGGCCGTTGGGCTCTTTGGGTCCATCGTACTTAACCAAACCCTAAACCCTACCCTAAACCCTAAACCCTAAACCCTAAACCCTAAACCCACATTGTACATCTCCTGAGGACGCCGGCCGCAGGCAGGACAAAGCCAATCGCCCGGCTTCAGCCCAGGAAGCGGCTTCTGCTCTACTGGACCTGCAGGGTCTCCGGGCTTGTTTGCTCAGGGTTCAGTCTAGGGTTTAGGGTTTAGGGTTTAGGGTTTAGGGTTTAGGGTTTAGGGTTTAGGGTTTAGGGTTTAGGGTTTAGGGTTTAGGGTTTAGGGTTTTTTTTGCCACCCGGGGTTTAGGGTTTAGGGTTTAGGGTTCAGGGGTCCCTAGTGGCCTCTTAAGTGGCATCCGGGAAGCTTCACAAAGTTAAGATTTGGGGGGGGGGGGGGGGGGGGGGGGGGGGCTTTTACAGGCCAAGCAAGCCCATTTTGCATCCGAGCTCGGCAGGTAGCACTTGCAGGAACCAATGGCTTTCCCACGTTAGTAAACCCAATCCTAAACCCCGTTGAGTGGCTTTGAGGTCAGAGCTTCGGATTTCTACCGGAATTCTGGAAACCGGTGGTTTAGAGGGCCCCCCCCCCCCCAAATTTAAAAGCGACGGGCGCAAGCCCTAGGCGGTACTCCCAAGACTGGATTGCGCTCTTCAAGCGTAAACCCAAGTTTTACCCTGAACCCCCAAAGCCCTTCGAAAACCCTCAGAAACTCCAAACTCGAAACGCTCTCTTTCTCTCTCTGTCTCTAAATGTACATACACGCAAATGTATGTGTGAATGTATACTCCTAATCAAAATCACCGCCGACATCAGGAGGCTAAACCCTAAACTCAAGCCCTGAACCCTGAACCCCTCACTCTAAACCCTTCTTGAACCCCGACGCCCGTCCTCATCTACCCTAAACCCTAAACCCTAAACCCAAACCCTAAACCCTAAACCCTAAACCCTAAACCCTGAGCCAAGTGGCCGCCCTTTCCGGCATCCCCCGGCGCTCCGGGGGGCGGGGGGGGAGGGCCGCCTGGGGACTTCGACTCTCGGGTTTCCGGGGTTTCCAAGCTTCAGGGTTTTAGGGCTTCAGGGTTTTAGGGTTTTAGGGTTTTAGAGTTTTAGGGTTTTAGGGTTTTAGGGAATTAGGGAATTAGGGTTTCAGGGTTTTAGGGTTTTAGGCTTTCAGGGTTTTGGGGTTGCAGGGTTTGAGGGTTTTAGGGTTTCAGGGTTTTGGGGTTTTAGGGTTTCAGGGTTTTAGGGTTTTAGGGTTTCACGGTCTTGGGGTTTTGGGGCTTTAGGGTCTCAAGGATTTTGCCGACTGGCTACAGCACTCCCAGGGTTTTAGGGTTTAGGGCTTCAGGGTTTCAAGGCTTAGGGATTAGAATTTAGGGTTTAGGGTTTGGGGTTTAGGGCTTCAGGGTTTCAAGGTTTAGGGATTAGGGCTTCAAGGTTCAGGGTTTAGGTTTTGGGCTTGGGTCCAACTAGGGTTTTTGGGGGATGGGGTGTGGAGGGTTTTCCTGGGGAGCCTCCCGTGCGCTCAGCACCACTAAGCCTACAAATTTGTTGTTCCCTTTTTGGGACTTCTCAATAGTAAGGAATAAAGCATTTTGGGCTATATTATTTAGCTCATAATAATAAGGATTAAAGCATTTTTGGGGGGTAGATTGTAGGGGGGCCCCTTCCTTTTTTGGGGGGAGATGCCCCGATGCCTCCCACAAGACCCACGCAGCAGTGCTGCAGCATGCGCGTGCAGTACACGCAGGATCTCACGTAATTGCATGGTGTCGTTTGGGGTTTAGGTTTGGGGTTTAGGGACTGGGGCAGTCCCCAAGGAACTGGTCACTGGTAGTGACTCCAAAAGGTGCTTTGTCTTACTTTGAAAGATGCACCTCATTGAAGTCCATACACAAACCCTCCCAGGGCCCAACCAAAACCGTAATTTCGCTACTATACTCTCCTTAGAACCGTAATAAAAACAGTCTTCTTGGTGCCCTCTTTGGTTTTATATAAACAAAAAACAATTCCCAAGGGGGATATAGAAACCGTAAGTCCGCTACTGAAGCTCCCTGAAACCCATGGTACTTGTGGGGAGCCTTTGCCACCTTGGTTCATGGCATTCATCATCATAGGATTCCTGAGCTGCCGCTTCCGATCAGAGGGTGTCTGCTTGCCCTTGCAACACTAGAAGCCCTGTGAAACAGGGTTTAGGGTTTAGGGTTTAAGAAGAAGAACAGCATATACGTGATGAAGAGGCTCTCTTCAACCGACCGCCTCCCTGTCCTTACACTTGGAGAAAAAAGCCCTGAACGAAACCCTTTGCATTCCACAAGGCTTGTGGGCTCAGGCCCGAAAAGTCGGCCCCTGATCAGAGCCCAGCAGCATTCCCATCATGTTGCCCATCATTCCCATCATGGGGTTCGGTGGTGGCTGCTGGCCCCCCGGCTGCCCAAAAAGGTCCGGATTTGTCATGGCCTGAGTGGCAAGGCAGGGGCTTCCGGAAACCGACTGGGGGGGAGTTTTCTCGCATCTTGGAAACCGATATTCTCAGCATCTGAAGAGATACAAGCCACAACCCCTCGAACGACCCGGGAGCCACAGGAGTTCCTTCCTCTCAGAGCGGATAGTTGCGAAAGAGACACCATCATTCTCTGCAGATTCGCGAAGGCGCTTTGCATCTGCTTCATGTTGCCTTCGCCTTCATCAGCTGAGTTGGGAGTCTAAAGCCTTGGGAGGTTCGGAGGTTGGGTTCCCTAGGATTCAACTTCTCGAGGTGCTTCTTTGTGTGAATCGCGACGAGCCCGTGAGCCTCATTCCTAGCTTCTCAGCGTTTGTGCCCCTGCAAAACCCAAAAGCGTGCCGAGACAATCCCTGTGAAGCCCTAAAAATTGCTGGGCTCAATTCCTACTACTCTCAAGATTCCAGGAATGTCGGGATTCTGTCAGGGCTTCTTCTCCCCCACACGGCGGGAGATTGTGTACTCGACTGCCAAGAAGAGGTCCCTATGATACAGCCATGCTCGCTTCCGATTTCAAGACTTTTTTAAGACTGGAACTGAGGCCAGGGCACCATGGATTCAAGCAACCCTTCTTTTGACTCGGGGAGCTGAAGCCCGATCACAGCACGAGCCGAGTTCCACTCAGGCCAATTCAAGCAACCCTAAACCCGAAACCCTCGACCCTAAGCCAGTTTGGAGAGTGGTCTCCAAAATTTGGAACCGGGGGGGATGGGCGCCCGAGCCCAGTAGGCTAAGCATCCCAACAGCTCAACCTCTAGAAGTACCAGTACCAAAAAAGCATGGGCGGCCTTCGCCGCCCCCTTCCTGGTTGCCTTGCACCGTGGCAGCGGGGCTGAGTAGCTTGATGTTTGATGGTTTGGGGTGCCGGCTTTATGCGGCTGTGACTGTGACAGGAGTAAAGCTGCTAAAGGTCTTTAGTATCACCACTTGAACAGGCGAGCTTGCTTCTTGTCAAGACTGTTGTCGCTGAAAACTAAACCAAAAACGTCGCGGAGCAAGCGCAGCCACAGGGGAGTTCTGGTTGCACCCTCGCGTCTAACAACTACAAGTTTCTGTCAGGATTCTTTGGAGACATTGCGGGCACATTTGCCTCTATTGACATCTCAAGCGCCTGAAAGCTGCTGAACTCGTCCGGAATTGGGTTGACGCTGCAGGTTGCTCCAAATTCAGAACCGAGGACACAAGAAACAAATTCTGTTCATAGGAGGGGTGGGGTACATGCCCAGAGCCCCCCCCCCCCCCCCCCCCCCCCCCAAACGCATGAGCATTAACACCTCGAAGCTTTCTGGCAGCCAGGTTGCTAGTCTTCTGTTTGCGTCCCATGGCCGCTGATCTGCCACACCGCTTGAGGGTCCGGCACGTTCGTCACCCAGGAGCTACGCTGACAGCCGAAAAATGCCCCGAGGCTTCTGCTTTGGGGCGCTTTATCATCAGGCCTTGGGTCGCCTTATATCTCACTTATTCTCACTTTAAAGTACAGAAGTGGTGGCTGGTGGGGTCACTCCTGGTTCCATCCCGCACTCTCAATGTCCATTCCAAAAGATCATTCCTTCACCAACACTTCTGGCAAAGCCTCAAAGCATACCTCATGTCATAAGGCACCTCGAACCATGCCCACGTAGAAGATACCCACTCATTCCGTTCGGGTAGTGGACTCCGCACCGCACCCCTGAGCAGAGTTCTTGACTGGTGCTGAGACGGCTTCAGCTCAGTTCCGGCGCCGACGCTTTTCGTCGGGGAATGGTGAAGACTATGCCACACTCGGAGGTACATGGTACTTACTAAGCAATATTAGGGCACTTAAGGGGCTTATAAGTGTGTGAAAAGTACAGTTATAACTGGTACAGAAGTACCATGAACCTCCAAGCAAGGGTGTGAACGCAACAGTCTCGGCCTTCTAGTGTGACGTGCACAAAGATGGCCAAGAAGACTCTACGAGTTCCGATCAACCCTGCGACTCGAATCCGCCCCCTTATGTGGCAAACGTGGCCAGCAACGGGAGGAGGTGGTGGTGGTGGTTTCTCCGCGCCAGATCTTCGGGAAAGTCCCCAAAGTCGTTAGGATACAACTCGGCCCCATGGTCGAGGAAGAGCCTTAGCTTTGGCATTTTTGGCATGTGAGCCCTGCCTTCGATGGCCTCTGAGGCCATGGAGCTAGGGTGAAAATTTGGGGATCGAGTGCACAAGAATGCAAGACATGAGATTCTGCATACGCTACGAGGACCGAGGCTCTGAGTCAGCTGCGCGTGTCCGACCAGGGCGGCGTAGCCCAAAGGTGAGATCCCCGGCCTCGGGAGTTTGCCACACACGTGCTCTCCGACGTCGGTACATGACGTTTTAGGGTTTCAGGGTTTTTTGGCGTTTAGGGTTGAGGGTTTTAGGCTTCTAGGGTTTTAGGGTTTCGGGATTTAGGGGTGGTTTAGAGAGCTTCCGTCGGCCAAGGGTCATGGAGGCCCGCAAGCGCGTCATCATGTTGCATTTTGCAAACCCCCAGGTAGCAATTCGGAGACGGGCGAGCCTACACTTCCACAAGAACTCACCCGTTGGTGATGAGGGTGTGTTGACCTCCGCCCGGTGCTCGAGCAGAAGCTTGGCAGTCTCAACAGCACGGGGATTGCCACGCGAAAACAGTGCCACAGCATGCAACGGCCCGTACTTCCCCGCTCCGCCATGGCAAGGGTCACAGCGAAAGTTCAAAAGTTCTCGGACTGTGTCTGGGCCCGCAAAGGACGCAGCACCATTCAAGGCATAGTGGGACATCTCTGCCCGGTGTTCCAGGAGGGCTTTCACGTGGTCGGGGGACCTGCACATGTACAACGCCGGCAGACCTGTCCTGGCGCTGGCATTGGGATCCGCTCGCAGCTCAATGAGCGTGGTCAGCACAGCCGGGCCTTGATGAGATTTCGCGGCTGCCATGAGGATCGTCTGAGTATCATAATACCCCAAGTCACCGAGGCCGTGCATGGGTTGATTCATGTCCGCCCTCTTCTCTGCCAGCAAGCGCAACATGCCCGTGTCACCAGACAATACCGAGCACATCACCGCATTCATGCTGCTCCTGTCTTGTGCAGCTTCCTCCAAACTACTGAATTTGAAATCATGCAAGAACTGTTGCACCTCACGGTCCACCCGTGCTTGACGTAGAAGCTTCGGCCGAAATGCAGAATAAAAGCGGTAGTGGTCCAAGGGGCCATGAGCTTGGAGGTGCTGGAGCTTGCTTTCAACAGCAACTTCCCCGAGCTCAACGACGACAGCACGATCGGACTCAACAGTGAAGTCCCCATCCACAATGCTGTTGTGCTGCCAGTCGAGCGGGAACATGAACTCTGCTTCCGACGGGGAATACACCACGATGACCGAGGTTTCCAGCTTGTTTGACAATAGCCGGCACCACAACTCGGCGCGACACCACCTGGACCAATGCTGGGCTAGCTTCACAACGAAGCATGGGCATTTCCCGACATAGGGGTACCCCATATATACCCCGCGAAAGAGAGCACAATCCCCACAACAAGGAAGGACCCTTGTGCAGAAAGCTGACCCAAGAAAGCACCAAGCCACCCTCTGGAAAGCCATGACGCATAATTCACTACGTCAGAGGAGTCCTTGTGCGTCAGCTCTGGCACAAGTGCAACGAAGACATTGGAAAGCTCCACATAGGCTGGAATGCTTCGAACAGCCAAGGCCGCGTCGCTCTTCCTGGGCCAAAGGCAAACGAAGGCCATTGTTGGCTTGAAGGAGGTTTTCAGTTTATCGCACAAGGGGGACCATAAACGACTGAAAAAAGGAAGAAACGTACACCTGTGGACCCAGCTTCGTGGTCTCCTCATTCACCCCATGCTGCCGGACCGTGATCTGGGGGATGGAGAAATAGTCAAAGAAGATGAAGCCATTTGCGATGTGCCGGCGTGTGTTTGCAGACAGGTTCATATCGTCCGTCCTGGACACGGTGTCTTCCGTCACCTGCAAAGTTCCATCAATCACACCCCGGAGCGCCTCTTGAAGCACCTCCACCTGCTCACCACGCGGGTCAGGATGCGCGTAGCTGAGCCACTGGTGGGAGACGAAGATCACAAACATTCCAGGGTACCATTCCTGGGCACAGGCCCAAGAGCCCCATGAGCCCGAGGAGAGAAGTGTTGGCACAAGCCACAAGCCCCAAGATCATGAAAGCCTGCAACGCTGCGCCTACACGGCCTACACGGCCTACACTACATCTGAGATCCGATACCGTTTGAGTTCCCAAGTTACAACCCCTCAGGGGATGCCAGGCAAAGGATCCGTCTTGTCATCCTAAGACCGGGGATTTGGGCGGGAGAACCCATAAGCAGGGACCCAGGTGCATGCAACAGGCCACGCTCTTGCACCACGTTGTGGGGCTCTGGTGGGCCACGCATCTCCAAGAAGTCGGAGACTTTGACCTAAGTTTGGAGAGGACAGACTTTCAACAAAAGCAACCCACCTTGGGCCCGTTTTCCAGGAAATGGCCAACCGCTTGCAATTGCAGCCATGTGTTCAGAGCGCACGAATTCCTATGAAGTTCAACAGGGTTCAGAGTATTGTAAACCTGCTGGGCCAGAATACGGAGAACTCTCCAAATCAAGCTCAGACACCGCCCACAAGGGGAAAAGGTACGGGTGGACAGTCGACTGCCAGCCACAGGTGCATCGCTCGTGTTCCGGCGTGCAGAGCGAAGCGCCCATGGTTCCGGGTTCGAGGCTTCAGGATTTTAGACTCTGCGAAGCTTGCAACTTCGTGAGGGTAACTTTTTCTTGCGTTCGCCCCTGAAGGGTGCGAAGAGCTGGAAGACATCTTACTTCTGCATCTGCTAGTGACTAGTGCCAATATTGTCCACAATCTGAGGCCTGCAATGCATCATCGAGACAAGCACATTCCCGGTCTCGAACGACTGCATGAATGCTCGCTAACTGTTTGGCTATGCCAACCAACACCTGGTCCATCAGAGGTCCGGGCGCAGGGGGGTCTTCTGCAACGTAAAGAAACCTATACCCTCTATTTTTACTCTAAACCCGAAACATCCCCAAACGGCTGGGGATGATGGTTCGGGCATTTCCAGTAGCTAGGTCGTATCCTTGTCTGCAGGTAACCTTCAACTTTCTCAGATGGACCTTCTTGCTAATATGAATTTTCACTTACGCGATCTTCCGCGCTTCGCTTCTACGCCATGCTCTTGTTGCTGCTTCGTCTTGAGCTCCCAGTTTTGAAAATTCTACTGTCAAGCTTTGAAAGGGTTCCAACCTCTTTTTTTGATGCCATGAGAACATCGTGCCCTGATTTTCAGGGCATGAGGCACACGATACTGCAGGCGCTGGCTTGCGCTTCGGCTATGTGGCGAAGGTGGCCAGCAAGGGCATAAGGTGATGATGGTGATTGTTGCGGGCCAGATCTTCTGGCCATTCGCCCCGATCGTTGGGGGACGGCTCGGCCTCATAATCCAGGTACAGCTGCGCGAGCTGCCAATGTCCGGCGAAGGCTGCGCAGCCCAAGGGTGACATGCCGGGCCTGTGTTCGAGTACTTTGGGGCCCATTTCGGGGGGGGGTGTTGAGTCGGTGTGCTCACTATTTTCCACCTAATAACAAAACTCCTGAAGTTCTCTGAAGAAGCATGGAAGCCAACCATCGGGTCCGCATGGTGCAGTTCGCGGTGCCCACAAGAGCCTCTCGGAGACGAGACCAGCGAGCATCTGAGAGAATCTTGCCTGTCGGGCTGCACCGCATGTTAACATCCGCGCGGCACTCCAGCAGGAGCTTTGCAGACTCAACAGCATGGCGATTGCTCCGCCCGAAAACGGCCAGTGCATGCAAAGGGCCATATACAGCAGTGCCCATGCCGCCGGGTTGACACCGGGCGCTTAGAAGCGCCTGGACTGTGTCTGGGCCCGCAAAGGATGCTGCACCATTCAAGGCATAGTGGGACATCTCTGCCCGGTGTTCCAGGAGGGCTTTCACGTGGTCGGGGGACCTGCACATGTACAATGCCGGCAGACCTGTCCTGTTGCGGGCGTTGGGATCCGCTCGCAGCTCAATGAGCGTGGTCAGTACAGCTGGTTCTTGATAAGACTTCGTGGCCGCCATGAGGATCGTCTGAGTATCATAATACCCCAAGTCACCGAGGCCGTGCATGGGCTGATTCATGTCCGCCCTCTTCTCTGCCAGCAAGCGCAACATGCCCGTGTCACCAGACAATACCGAGCACATCACCGCATTCATGCTGCTCCTGTCTTGTGCAGCTTCCTCCAAACTACTGAATTTGAAATCATGCAAGAACTGTTGCACCTCACGGTCCACCCGTGCTTGACGTAGAAGCTTCGGCCGAAATGCAGAATAAAAGCGGTAGTGGTCCAAGGGGCCATGAGCTTGGAGGTGCTGGAGCTTGCTTTCAACAGCAACTTCCCCGAGCTCAACGACGACAGCACGATCGGACTCAACAGTAAAGTCCCCATCCACAATGCTGTTGTGCTGCCAGTCGAGCGGGAACATGAACTCTGCTTCCGACGGGGAATACACCACGATGACCGAGGTTTCCAGCTTGTTTGACAATAGCCGGCACCACAACTCGGCGCGACACCACCTGGACCAATGCTGGGCTAGCTTCACAACGAAGCATGGGCATTTCCCGACATAGGGGTACCCCATATATACCCCGCGAAAGAGAGCACAATCCCCACAACAAGGAAGGACCCTTGTGCAGAAAGCTGACCCAAGAAAGCACCAAGCCACCCTCTGGAAAGCCATGACGCATAATTCACTACGTCAGAGGAGTCCTTGTGCGTCAGCTCTGGCACAAGTGCAACGAAGACATTGGAAAGCTCCACATAGGCTGGAATGCTTCGAACAGCCAAGGCCGCGTCGCTCTTCCTGGGTAAAAGGCAAACGAAGGCCATTGTTGGCTTGAAGGAGGTTTTCAGTTTATCGTACAAGGGGGACCATGAACGACTGAAAAAAGGAAGAAGCGTACACCTCCCTGTGGACCCAGCTTCGTGGTCTCCTCATTCACCCCATGCTGCCGGACCGTGATCTGGGGGATGGAGAAATAGTCAAAGAAGATGAAGCCATTTGCGATGTGCCGGCGTGTGTTTGCAGACAGGTTCATATCGTCCGTCCTGGACACGGTATCTTCCGTCACCTGCAAAGTTCCATCAATCACACCCCGGAGCGCCTCTTGAAGCACCTCCACCTGCTCACCACGCGGGTCAGGATGCGCGTAGCTGAGCCACTGGTGGGAGACGAAAATCACAAACATGCCAGGGTACCATTCCTGGGCACAGGCCCGAGAGACCCATGAGCCCGAGGAGAGAAGTGTTGGCACAAGCCACAAGCCCCAAGATCATGAAAGCCTGCAACGCTGCGCCTACACGGCCTACACGGCCTACACTACATCTGAGATCCGATACCGTTTGAGTTCCCAAGTTACAACCCCTCAGGGGATGCCAGGCAAAGGATCCGTCTTGTCATCCTAAGACCGGGGATTTGGGTGGGAGGCCCATAAGCAGGGACCCAGGTGCATGCAACAGGCCACGCTCTTGCACCACGTTGTGGGGCTCTGGTGGGCCACGCATCTCCAAGAAGTCGGAGACTTTGACCTAAGTTTGGAGAGGACAGACTTTCAACAAAAGCAACCCACCTTGGGCCCGTTTTCCAGGAAATGGCCAACCGCTTGCAATTGCAGCCATGTGTTCAGAGCGCACGAATTCCTATGAAGTTCAACAGGGTTCAGAGTATTGTAAACCTGCTGGGCCAGAATACGGAGAACTCTCCAAATCAAGCTCAGACACCGCCCACAAGGGGAAAAGGTACGGGTGGACAGTCGACTGCCAGCCACAGGTGCATCGCTCGTGTTCCGGCGTGCAGAGTGAAGCGCCCATGGTTCCGGGTTCGAGGCTTCAGGAGTTTGGACTCTGCGAAGCTTGCAACTTCGTGAGGGTGATTTTTTCTTGCGTTCGCCCCTGAAGGGTGCGAAGAGATGGAAGACATCTTACTTCTGCATCTGCTAGTGACTAGTGCCAATATTGTCCACAATCTGAGGCCTGCAATGCATCATCGAGACAAGCACATTCCCGGTCTCGAACGACTGCATGAATGCTTGCTAACTAACTGTTTGGTTATGCAAACCAACACCTGGTCCATCAGAGGTCCGGGCGCAGGCAGGGGGGTCTTCTGCAACGTAAAGAAACCTATACCCTCTATTTTTACTTTAAACCCGAAACATCCCCAAACGGCTGGGGATGATGGTTCGGGCATTTCCAGTAGCTAGGTCGTATCCTTGTCTGCAGGTAACCTTCAACTTTCTCAGATGGACCTTCTTGCTAATATGAATTTTCACTTACGCGATCTTCCGCGCTTCGCTTCTACGCCATGCTCTTGTTGCTGCTTCGTCTTGAGCTCCCAGTTTTGAAAATTCTACTGTCAAGCTTTGAAAGGGTTCCAACCTCTTTTTTTGATGCCATGAGAACATCGTGCCCTGATTTTCAGGGCATGAGGCACACGATACTGCAGGCGCTGGCTTGCGCTTCGGCTATGTGGCGAAGGTGGCCAGCAAGGGCATAAGGTGATGATGGTGATTGTTGCGGGCCAGATCTTCTGGCCATTCGCCCCGATCGTTGGGGGACGGCTCGGCCTCATAATCCAGGTACAGCTGCGCGAGCTGCCAATGTCCGGCGAAGGCTGCGCAGCCCAAGGGTGACATGCCGGGCCTGTGTTCGAGTACTTTGGGGCCCATTTCGGGGGGGGGTGTTGAGTCGGTGTGCTCACTATTTTCCACCTAATAACAAAACTCCTGAAGTTCTCTGAAGAAGCATGGAAGCCAACCATCGGGTCCGCATGGTGCAGTTCGCGGTGCCCACAAGAGCCTCTCGGAGACGAGACCAGCGAGCATCCCAGAGAGTCTTGCCTGTCGGGCTGCACCGCATGTTCACATCCGCGCGGCACTCCAGCAGGAGCTTTGCAGACTCAACAGCTTGGCGATTGCTCCGCCCGAAAACGGCCAGCGCATGCAAAGGGCCATAGACAGCAGTGCCCATCCCGCCGGGATGACACCGGGCGCTGAGAAGCGCCTGGACCGTGTCTGGGCCCGCAAAGGATGCAGCACCCAGCAAGGCGTAGCTTGCAAGGTGCGCGCGACTTTCCAGCAGTACCTTCACGTGGTCGGGAGACCTGCACATGTACAACGCCGGCAGACCTGTCCTGGAGCGTCCATTGACATCTGCACGCAGCTCAATGAGCGTAGTCAGCATGGAAGGGTCTTGCCTCGACTTTATGGCTGCCATGAGCATCGTCTGCGTGTCATAATACCCCAAGTCACTGAGGCCGTGCATGGTTTGATTCATGTCCGCCCTGCTCTCTGCCAGTAAGCGTAACATGCCCGTGTCGCCAGACAATACAGCACACATCACTCCACTCATGCTGCTCGTGTCACATACAGCTTCTTCCAGGCTGCTGAAATGAAAATGATGCAAGAATCCTTTCAGTTCTCGATTTGCCGAGGCTTGGCATAAAAGTTTTGGCCGCAAGGCCGCGTAAAAGCGGTAGTGGCTCAGCGGGCCCAACAGCTGCAAATGATGGATCTTGCTTTCCACGGCCACTTCTCCGAGATGAACGACTGTTTCGCGATCTGCTTCGACCGTGAAGTCTCCCTTCACAATGCTGTTGTGCTGCCAGTCGAGCGGGAACATATACTCCGCCTGCACAGGGGAATACACGACGATGACCGAGGTGTCGATCTTGTTTGACAATAGCCAGCACCACAATTCCGCGCGGCACCACCTGATTAGAACATGCCCCGTGGAGGAGCAGCGAGGACTTAGGATTTAGGGTCTGAAACAAAGGTCATCCGAAAGCTGACCCAGCAGGCCACGCCACCCTCTAGACAGCCATGTCGCATAATGCACCAGCTCTGACGAATCTTTGTGCATCAAATCTGGCACCAGTGCGACGAACAGACTCGAAAGCTCCACGTATGCCGGAATGCTTTGAACAGCCAAGGCCGCGTCGCTCTTGATCGTCTGCTCATTCACCCCTTCCTGCCGCGCCGTGATTTGTGGGATGGCAAACCAATCCAAGAAGAGATACCCATTGGCGATGTGCCGGCGCGTGTTCGCGGACATCGTCATCTCATCGGTTAGGGCTACGACCTCCTCCGTGACATGCAGGGACCCATCAATCAAGCCGGCCAGCGTCTTCCGAAGCACCTCCACCTGCTGACCCTGCGGATCTGGGTGTGTGTAGCTGAGCCATTGGTGCGAAACGAAGATCACGAACCTATACTCCCCTTAGAACCTTAAAAAATCTATTATCTTAATATCCTCTTGGGTTTTATATGAACAAAGATTAAAACAATAATTCCCAAGAAGGATGTAGGAACATGTCCGGAGACCATTCGTGAAGCAGGGCCTGCGCTTGCAGCGCGCCGTGAGGCTCGGGAGGTCCCTTCATCTTCAAGAAGTCGGAGACCTTGACCTTAGGCTTCCCTGCTGTGACATGGACCGCCTTTGAAGTACGTTTAGACCCCGAAACCCTAAACCCTAAACCCTAAACCCTAAACCCTAAACCCTAAACCCTGAACCCTAAACCGCCGGAATTCTGGGCTCCGCGGGCAAAAAGGAAAAAAAAAACTTGGACAGCAAAGCCGCAACCCACATTGGGAAATAGCATCTGTGCACGGTGGAGGAGGAGCCTGTGCTTCGTAACGCCGAGCTCCACTCCGCAAAAAAGCATCAGGGTTTGTAGGCTTTATAGGGTTTGCAGTCTTTATAGTAGGCTTTATGGGGTTTAGGGTCTCAGTAGTCAAGCATCTTGACGCGGCTGCGAGGATGTCGCCGCCCACCGCGCATGCCGAAGACGGACTAGAACCCATGGCGCAGTTTGCACGCTACATACAGCTCCCAACAAGGCATGTCGTTTGTTCGCCACCCACCAGCCAACTCAACCATGCGATCAATCCCTTGCTAAGCAGGCTATGCTGCTAGCTGCCTTCTACAAACAAAGGTGCCTAGAAACATTGGGAGCTGCCACGCACGCCAAGCCAGCCTGACTCAAGAGCCACACAGGTGCAAACACTGACGCGCTACGAACATGATGGAACGCACAGGTTCCGCATGGCGCCATACCGTGTTCCGTGCGTCTGCAGCGGGTGCCAGGCATTCCTTGATTCGGGAATCCCGCCTGTCCGTCGAGAAAAGAAGGCTGAAATTCAGAAATGTTCTGCATGCATATGAGACCCGAGTGTTATGTTGAGAAGGTGCCCAGCAAGGGGATCAGGTGATGATGGTGGTTGTACCGGGCCAGATCTTCGGGCCAATCCCCACGTTCGTTGGGCGAAGCATCGGCTCCATGGTCCAGGTAGAGTTGAACGAGCCCCACATGCCCCATCAGGGCCGCATAGCCCAGGGGTGTGACTCCAAGCACCGACGCGCGTTCGCGGGTCATGGTGTTGCAGTTTTCCCAGCCGAAGAGCGCTGTGGTGAGACGAGCCCACCGGCACTCCCACAGGAACCAGCCTGTCATCATAGAGCGTTGGTTCACGTCTGCACGGTGATCCAACAAGAGTTTGGCGGTGTCAACCGCATGGCGGTTGCTTCGAGAAAGCAGGGCCACAGCATGAAGAGGACCGAACCATGTGTCGTCGACGTGGTTCGGGTCGCATCGGAGGTCTAAGAATGCCTGGACCGTCTCGGGGCCAGCAAAAGCTGCCGGGCCATTCAGCAAGTAGCTCGACATCTCTGCCCGGTATTCCATCAACACCTTCACGTGCTCGCTCGACCGGCACATGTACAGAGCGGGTAAACCGGTCCTGGCAGCTCTATTTGCGTCGGCGCGCAATGTCAGCAGCGTCCGCAGAACCGAGGAGTCTTGTCGTGACTTTACGGCTGCCATCAGCACCGTTTGGGTGTCATAGTATCCCAAATCCTGGGTAGCCCAGTAGCCATATTACAATAAGGGCACCCTTTTTGGGGTTGGTTACCTTAAAAGGGAACCTTGAACCCAAAAAAGGGAAAAGGGTGCCACTTACCGAGAATCCCCGAGGCCGTGCATGGGATGATTCATGTCCGCCTTTTCCTCCGCCAGCAGACTAAGGATTCCGGTGTCGCCAGACAATACAGCGCACCTTACTTGGGTTTAGGGTTTTTAGGGTTTTTAGGGTTTAGGGTTTAGGGTTTAGGGCTGTCCAGTATCCTTGGGGAACTAAAGGTTAACCTTTGGGAGTATAAGGGGAATATAACACCCCGAAAAGGTTAAAGGTCACCTGCTCTACTACTGAGGCACATTGTCGCATTCATACTGTTGGTGTCCTCCACAGCGCCAGGCAATGAACTGAAAAGAAAGTAGTTCAGAAACTCCCCGAGGTCCCTGTTGGGCCCCATTTGGCACAGGAGTTTGGGGCGCAAAGCGGAATAGAAACGATAATGGCTCAGAGGGCCATGAGCCCGCAAATTGCGAATTTTGCAGTCTAAAGCTGTTTCGCCCAGCTGAACCACCGTAGCACGATCGGCTTCAACAGTGAAGTCTCCGTTCACAATACTGTTGTGCTGCCAATCTAGTGGGAACATGAACTCAGCCGAAGCGGTCGAGTGCACAATGACGACCGAAGTATCAGCTTTGTTCGACAGTAGCCGGCACCACAACTCGGCACGGCACCACCTTTGGTTCCGTCTTCATCTGGGGTTTCAACTAGTTCATCAGGGTATGAGCGTACGAAAAAGAGACGGCTCATGACTTAGGACAGCGAACTCTTCGGAAGAGGAAAAAGAAAAGCGAAATCCGATGAAGGCCAAGCCACCCTCTAGACAGCCACGTCGCATAATTTACCAGCTGTGACGAATCTTTGTGCGTCAACTCTGGCACCAGTGCGACGAACAGATTCGAGAGCTCCACGTATGCCGGAATGCTTTGAACAGCCAAGGCCGCGTCGCTCTTGATCGTCTGCTCATTCACCCCTTCCTGCCGCGCCGTGATTTGTGGGATCGCAAACCAATCCAAGAACAGATACCCATTGGCGACGTGCCGGCGTGTGTTCGCGGACAAATCCATGTTGGCCGACATGGCCACCATGTCCTCTGTCACGTGCAAGGATCCATCGATCATAGCGCGGACTGCCTTTTGAAGAACTGCCAGTTGTTCACCCTGGGGGTCTGGATGAGCGGCGCTTAGCCACTGGTGGGAGATGAAAATCACAAACATACCGGCAAACCATTCATGTAGCAAGCCTTTCTCTTGCAATGCGCTGTGTGGTTCCGGTGGACCACTCATGTCCAGAAAGTCCGACACCCTAACCTGGGCTGACATTAATTGGGCACATACAAAGATCCTGAAACCCTACAGAGTCTGGACGTTTGATCCAAAACCCTAGAACAGGAAGAAACACAAAGTCTCCAAACGAGAATAAAACCCCAATGCTCCAAACAAGGACTCAAGCGGCCGCCCAAAGAGGGAAGTAGCATCGGTGCACCGTCGACTGCATCGCGCAAATGGATTCATCACCCGCTTGCGCGCACAAAGAGGAGCCCATGGCTGCTGTTGGTTTTAATTGAGGGCGCCGAAATAGCTGCCGGTACATAAGCTTAGAATGCCAGCCCGTTGATCATCTTAAAATGCCCCAAACTAACATTACATAGGCCCCTGCATCAGGGCCCTCTCCCGCCCACCACGGCGTGCTTTGAACAAGAACGGTTGCGTTTGCGGGCGCATCGAAAACCGTCACGGGACATTGCAAGACAGAGCTGACTGCAGCACAACGCCTGCTCCAGGGAGCCCGAAACCCTAAACCCCAAACCCCAAGCCCTAAACCCCAAACCCTAAAACCTTAGGGTTTAGGATTTATGTTGTTTTGTTCCCTAGGGTTTTAGGGTTTAGGGCCCCTTTCACGGGCAGGTCTCGGAGACGACTTGGTTTTTTCAAGGGGGCACCTTTTTTTGTCTCAGAGGTGTCAGGAAGGAGCCGAGCCCGTCATTGACAAGGAGAGATACGGCGCCGACTCTGCGTCCTTTTTCTTGAGGGTTCAGGGGTGCTTAAAAGTAGGGCGGTAAGAAGGCTAACTATGGTTCTAAAACTTACTTAGGGTATTTATAAGCTTAAAAGAAGGATAGCTATGGTTATAAACTTTACTTAGGGCATTTATAAACTTACCTTATATGTAGGGTTAAAGGAAGGGTAACTCTGGTTATAATCCTTACTTAGGGTATTGATACACTTACCTTATCAGTAGGGTCAAAAGACGGGCAACTCTGGCTACGGCATGACTTAGGGCGCTTGTAAGCTTACTTCTAAGTACCCGCCATGAACCTCCAAGTAGAGTTCACCTCACCATGGCCTGAGTGCTCAAAGGGTCGGCATGGGCTCAGTTGCGGGAGGGGGGGGGAGGGGGGGGGGGGGGGGGGGGGGGGGGTCTTGCAGTCTTTGCGACCTGTTGGCCATGGGTCTCTGGTCGAACGCAGATTGCATTGCGAAAATTCCACATGTTTCGTCGTGTCTTAGCTCGTCATGCAGGTTCCAAAAGCCTGGAACTCATGCACTGTCCCCACCTGCTTGTCGACAGCACTCTGCAAAATGTTTGTTTGCCACGCCAAAAACACGCGAGGTCCATGTTAAACACTGTCGGTTCAACAGTGAACTTAACTTTTTCAAGTTGGTTGGTCGAACGTCGGGTGTCAAAGGAAGGCCTAGCAGGTGTTGACACCTTGGTATCACAGGCCGTCCACCCCCAAGCACAGACATCCAGGTGCCTTGTCTCCATGTCCCGTTGAGGATTATCCTGTTGACTCATGTTAACTCGTTCACAACAAAAGTTGCGATGGAGCCATCCTCAGCCTTGTGCTGGCAGTCCGCCAGACACTGCAGCGAAGCATTGGCTTCGAGCCCTTGAGGCTAGAGAGCTGCACTTCCCCAATCGGGGCACCCATGGGACATCGCCCATGGCGCGTGGTGTGCAAGTGTGGGGGAGGGGTGAAAGGGCACAGATTCCTCACCGTCCCGGGCGTGAAACACCAGCCACCCACTATCGTCTGCGCTCGAGGATGCGATCGAAAGACTTGTTCACGACCTCCTGCACACTGGCAAGCTGGCACAGCGGCAAGGGATTGCAGAAAAATGCTACAAGCACCTCCAGTTAAACTAACCCAAACAGCGCAGCCGCCCTATTACTAAAAATGGGTGGGATCGTTCGGAACCGTTCGGTGTTGTCCTTACAGTGGATTGGAAGATGTGGCCAGAAGTAAGCAGAGCTGCTCATAGCCAAAATGAGCCTTTTTGCAACTGGGCTTGCGACTGGGCTCTTTGCTGGTAGGATGAACCTAAACCCCAAACCCTAAACCCTAAACTCGTCTACCCCTCGGTCGGCCAAAGGGAGACATAGTCTCTTGCTAAAGCACTTCTGAGGCTGAATCATGAGTTTTCGTTCATGAAATTTAGGTGCTTGTATAGGTTTCTCCGTGATTGAAAGATCACTTCGGATCCCAAGCTCTGGTTTGAAGGAGTTGGAATTGCCCTTGAAGAGAGCCCCTGGTGTGTTTGAAGCCATGGTTCTTACACCTGCTGCCTTCAACAAGGGCCAAGAGCTCGAAGGTTAAGCAGCTAAGCATATGATTGATGGCGCTCGAAGGTCAACGGTACTGCATGATCATAGCCACGGAACACGCTGCAAGTCCCACGTGCGTCGACCCACCTCCATTCACTTCAACCACGAACGCCAGCGACAAGCTCTCAATGTCAATAGTACAACAGACGCAAATTAGGTCCCATAAAGTAGAATAGGGCAAGAGCAAATCCCAAAGCAACCTTGCGGGTTTAGGTATGTTTTAATGGCTCACGTCGGATACCCGACACCCACCAAATTCTCTTTCAATTGAAGAGTGACGGTAGCGGTGAGCCCTCAGCCGAACCGCGTGGCGCTCGTCTCAATCCACAAGCTCATCCCTAAACCCTAAACCCTAGAGCCCTCTTGACCCTAAGGTCTTTAGCCCTCGGCTGCGGGACCATTCGTGCCCGCACATGACGCCAGCTGTTGTTTGCTCTAAAGTGTAGGGCTTCAAACGCTAAGACGATCACACTACATGCGCTATCAACTTCTGCATAGACCCCGCAAGTTTTAAGCCTCCAGGACACGTTGCTGGTAGGTAGGCTGAGGGTTTAGGGTGGAGGGTGCAAGGGCTTCCCCCTAAATGAGGGTTAAGGGTTCCGTAGGGTTTCGAGGGCTGCGGGGTCCGCACATGTCGGACGCCAGCTCAGCAGGGTTTAGGGTTTAGGGTTTGGGGTTTAGGGTAGAGAGTATAGCATTTGGAGTTTATGGTTAGGGTGTAGGGTGTGAGGTTAAGAGGCACCCTTACATGGAAGGCATTCGGATTCGTTTCGACCTCAGAGCTCGCTGCTGGTCTTTCGAGCAGACGTGTGCACAACAATGCATAGGTCCGCACCCTCAAACCACACTAGCCCAGTCGACAAAACCAAAGATGCCAAACTCTGGTTGAACTCTAGATCCAAGCACAAGGACTGTAAGCTGACAGGCAAGGCCACATTCTCCAAGCACTGGTTGAAACCCTCTCCGAAGCTCAAGGACTGCAAGTTGCCAGGCAAGATCACATTCTCCAAGCTCTGGTTGAAATGGTCTCCGAAGCTCAAGGACTGCAAGCTGCCGGGCAAGGCCACGTTCCCCATGCTCTGGTTGAAACGGTCTCCGAAGCTCAAGGACTGCAAGCTGCCGGGCAAGGCCACATTCCCCATGCTCTGGTTGAAACTGTCTCCGAAGCTCAAGAACTGCAAGCTGCCAGGCAAGGCCACATTCTCCAAACTCTGGTCAAAAGAAAAGCCGAAGCTCAAGGACAGCAAGCTGCCTGGCAAGGCCACATTCTCCAAGCTCTGGTTGAAACGGTCTCCGAAGCTCAAGGACTGCAAGCTGCCGGGCAAGGCCACATTCCCCATGCTCTGGTTGAAAGAGTTTCCGAAGCTCAAGGACTGTAAGCTGCCAGGCAAGGCCACATTCTCCAAGCTCTGATTGAACTCCTCTCCGAAGCTCAGGGACTGGAGGCTGCCAGGCAAGGCCACATTCTGCAAACATTGGTTGAAGTATTTGCCGAAACTCAAGGACTGCAAGCTGCCAGGCAAGCCCAATTTCTCCAAGTTCTGGTCGCCCTCGAAACACAAGGACTGCAAGTTGCCAGGCAAGGTCACATTCTCCAAGCTCCGGTTGAAACAGTTCCCGAATCTCAAGGACTGCAGGCTTCCAAGCCCTGGTTGAAATTGTGGCCGAAGCTCAAGGACTGCAAGTTGCCAGGCAAGGCCACATTCTTCAAGCTCTGGTCGAAAGAGTTTCCGAAGCTCAAGGACTTCAGGCTGCCAGGAAAGGTCACATTCTCCAAGCACTGGTTGAAGTTGTGGCCGAAGCTCAAGGACAGCAAGCTGCCTGGCAAGGCCACATTCTCCAAGCTTTGGTTGAACCTTTCTCCGAAGCTCAAGGACTGCAAGCTGCCGGGCAAGCCCACATTCTCCAAGCTCCGGTTGAAAAAATATCCGAAGGTCAAGGACTGCAAGTTGTCAGGCAAGGTCACATTCTCCAAGCTCTGGTTGAACATGTAGTCGAAGCTCAAGGACTGCAAGCTGCCAGGCAAGGCCACATTCTCCAAACTCTGGTCAAAAGAAAATCCGAATCTCAAGGACTGCAAGCTGCCAGGCAAGGCCACGTTCTCCAAGCTCTGGTTGAAACATTGGCCGAATCTCAAGGACTGCAAGCTGCCGGGCAAGGCCACATTCTCCAAGCGCTGGTTGAAACCCTCTCCGAAGCTCAAGGACCGCAAGCTGCCAGGCAAGGCCACATTCTCCAAGCTATGGTCGAAACAGGCTCCAAAACTCAAGGACTGCAGGCTGCCAGGCAAGGCCACATTCTCCAAACTATGGTTGAGACAGGCTCCAAAGCTCAAGGACTGCAAGCTGCCAGGCAATACCACATTCTCCAAGCTCCGGTTGAAATCACTTCCGAAGCTCAAGGACTGCAAGCAGTCAGGCAAGGCCACATTCTCCAAACTCTGGTTGAAATTGCCTTCGAAGCTCAAGGACTGCAAGTTCTTTGGCAGTTCAACCTGCTCAAGACTGTGCTCACCGTAAAACTCCAACGAAGAGATTGCGTCCTTGGCATGTGCGTCCATTACGCTCAGGCGTTGGCCTTCAATGGCTCGCAGAAACGCAGCTGCTGCGTGCCCTGCTCCAACCTAGGTTGGCTTTTCAACCCTCCGACAAAAATTCCAAAATAGGATCCTCGCCCCGACAATGAGGGAACACATATAAACATGACAAGGGCAACCTGTTGAACCACATATGTGATGACATCACCTTGAACTTGTTCAAACAGCGGCTTGGAATCATCCAGGTAATTGCCTCCAGCCGTCAGGACAAGCATGCCGCCCAATCGCAAGCCGATCCTTCCTGCGACGCTCTTGCGCAAGTCTTCAACGGTCATGTTGTCTTCAAGAGGAAGATGCACTTCTGAACCATCCAGACCACAGACCGTCAACTCTCGGGAAGCAGTAAGGCCATCAACCTCGTCAAGGCACTTGGCTGGTGCGAGGTCGGCCATATTTCGGCCTTGCGCCTTGGCTTGGGTGCCCTTGGTGGACGAAACAGAGGACCTTCAATCCTCAGGCGAGGTCGGCCATGGGGGCTTGCGCTGGCTTGGGTGGCCTTGTGGACGAAATGAGGCTATGCCTTCCTAGGGATTTTTGTAGCAGCGGGCATAGGGAATCTGATCCCAACGTTAAGCCTCTCATGTCCCTCAGAGTTGGTTTATGAACGTCCGATGTCCGAAGGTCATGTAAGCAGCTGGGCCGGCTTGCAGTATCCAAGCTCTGGTGAAAGTCATCTGCCACCCCCAAGCCCTATACACATCCTATACGCCCCGGGTTTAGGGTTGAGGGTTTAGGCCTGCCAAGCAAAGGCGCATTAGCGACTTTCTTCAACATGGCTTTTGTGATAAAATATCAGCTTAGAGTGCGTACCCATAACCAGTACTACACAACACCTTCATTGCCCGAGTCGGCCTGTGGCCATCTCGCTGGCGATGCGGTCCGCCACGCCGATCGCGCTGATCCGACGTGGCTGGGTCATGATGATGCTGACCTCGATTCGCTGTTTCTGCAATCCCTAAACCCTGCACCCTGGACCCTAAACCCCAAACTTGAACCTACCTTGGGCACTCCACGAACTCTCGTAGGGTCAGAAGTCGAGGTTTCTGGTACTCCCCGAAGGTAGGGTGAACCCAGAGCCCAGTCCATGTGGCCGCTCATACCCTAAACCCTGAACCTTAACCCCAAACCTTAACCCCAAACCCTAAACCCGAAGCTCAAAAGCCGTTCAACTGCCTTGCAACTTGGGGGCTTCCCAATAAATGCGCCAGCATTCACGGACCTAAACCCTATACCCTAAACCCATGTGAGAAAAGCCCTCCAGCGGGGAAGCTCTCAGTCACGCAGGCAGCATAGGCTGCGCGGGGGACCCGGCAGGTCTCAGGAGGGTCCAGACCCCGAGAACTAGACAACCAAGGGTTGACGGTCAGGGTTTGGGGACGGGGTACCTCTAGTTTGGATTGAAGCCCTGTAGCCCTGGAGCCCGAACCCTAGCCACACAAATTTAGGGTTTGGGGTTTAGGGCATAGGCTTCGGTGTGGGGGGCGTTTGTTCACTTCGTCTTGCTCTTGGCAGCCAAGAGCCCCTACAAAAGCTCATTCATGCCACTTTTCCAGGAGCTAACTGCCAAAGGATGGCAGATGAACATATTGCCAGACAACCCACCCTTCCCCCCCCATGCGTGGCGGACCCCACCGACCCCCCCCCCCCCCCCCCCCCCCCCCCCCCCCCCATCGCTTGGAGGAGCCGCACACCGATGCGGTGGGCCCGAAACCCTAACAATTCTCCAGGGTTTGGCCCTCCAATGATTGAAATATATTGGAGTGCTACGAAGTGCTTCTGCATGCCTGATCTGGACGGCAGCATGCCAAGCAAGACCAGAGAGACCCGAAAGATCCCGCAAGACGAAAGGTATAGGAGGCTCCAACTTTCGAGCGTGACCCCGATAGGACCTTTTATGAACATGAAAAAGCCTAAACCCTAAACCCTCTTGAAGCCCCAACGAGCCCCCCCAATGACCCTCAGGCCTCAGCTGCGCTGCGAAGCGAGGCGGGGGTGCGGGCGGTATCGCAACAGTAGACACTACTAGAAAGTGCCCGAACCGACCAGGGGCCGTCGAGAACCTCTCAGGGTTCTCAAAGGAGCACTTTGAATTTGGACATAAACGCGGGATCCGAAGCGAGCAAAGGTGAGCAGACAGACGATGCCTCCTTAAACCCAGATAGTCAAACCTGGTTCGGGCCTGAAGGGGCACGCAGCCGCGGAGATTGTGAAGCTCTCGACGGCCCTCGCCAGTGGTTTCAGCAAGCTCTGGGTTGCTTCTATAGCTCGACACTCCAAGCTGACACTGGGGAGCAAAGCGAGACAAGGAACCGAATCACAGAGCTGCGCGGTGCTCTTTGACTCCTGTCCGGTGACACCGCTGGCCGATTCGCCAGTGTTGCGATGTGCTGCGAAAAGGGTCTCTTCCCCGGATTCAGAGTCAGCGATCATCTGTCGCTGGGCTCGTGGAGCGAGCACCTGTACAAGTTTCTCGATCTTGTCCAGCCTTCCCTCCACCAGCTTCTCGATCTTGTCCACGCTCTCTTGCATCTTGCCCTCGAACAGCTTCTCGATCTTGTCCTGCATCGTCTGCATCCGCTCTTTCAGGTCGCTGCGCATGCCGCGGAGATCGTCGGCATTCGCGTCCTTGCGGACGACACCAAAGATGTGGCACGAGAATGCCTGAAAAGATCGTAGGTGTGGGCCAGTGCGAGAAAGCCCTGCCTGGAAGCGGCCCAGCAAGGCCTCGCTCATGGCGCGCTGCAGACCCTGAAGGCGGACCCCGAGCAGCCGCAAGGCTAGGGCTACCGCACCAAATGGACATGCCACCGAGAGCGACAGGCAAAGCAAGACAGGGAGAAGAAGCAGGGTAATCGCAGTGGCGATGCCTCCGCATCTCGACGTCGACTTCAACTCTACTCTCTCCAGCACTGCTTCTCCAAACCAGTCGAAAACTGGCTGCCCGAAGACAAACTTGAGCGGATACAGTGAGCAAGCCAGCAGAAAAGTGCGGCAGCTTGTGTAGTAGTCGAAACTCTTACTCTCGTCACGGACCTCGGCTAAACTCGCGCCTGAAGCTGTCAGCGTTGCCCAAGGCCGGCGGGTGTGCTCCAGGAGCATGCGGGCCCGGGCACGTATGAAGAGGATCTGTGCACGCTCCTGGTGGATTTCGTAATGCTGACTCAGGATACCGATGAGCAGGTTCATAAGCAAGATCGTCATTCCAACGCCCACGGTGAAGAATGAGAGCTGAAGGTACACGTAGTGCTGCTGGCCTAAGTCCTTCGGACTTGGGTCCTGCGGCTCCCATTCGTTGGTGTAGTCGTTGAGCTGGTAGGTGGCATCTTGTCCCTGATACTCAAACACGTCAAAGTCCCCAAAGAGCCCCAGCCGGGCGGTGTGTAAGAATGCCGAGTATATAGGATAGGGATCTTCTCCCCTGGGGTTCAGTATGAAGTAGGCATGGCTGGCGGCTGCAAGGCAAAGCGCTGTCACGAAGAAAAAAGCCCCTGTGTCTCGCACTGCGGACAGGATCGGGAGCATATAGCGACCGATCCAGCGCTCTCCGCGGAGGGAGTACAAACCTCGCAACCAAGCCATGGCAGCGCACCAGGGAAGGAACAGCTGGTCGAGCTCTGCCTCTCGTTGCATCTGGCTCACCACGGCGGCCAAGGCGACAACGAGAAAGCTGGCATCGGCCAGCATCTCAAGGTCAAGTCCCGAAGAGCCAGAGCAAAAAGCCGCTCGCCGAGCCACCTGCCACAGCCATTCCACAGCCTCCTTCGTAAAGGAGATGAGCAATAGCCACAGCGGCAGCTGAACGCGCGGCTCCCCGAAACGAACCACGTAGGTGACCCAGAGGAGGCAGGCCAGGCACGCAACGTTCTGCACGATGTCCAGCATTGTGGAAAGCCGCATCTGTTGCCACGCTGCCTGGATGATGAGCTCAACTGTGTCTGTCGCCAGCGTCTCGTTGTTTGCTGTCTCGGCTATGGCTTGCAGGACCCGCGGATGGCGCGCCAACGTTGCAGCAAACTGGTCCAGGACCTGCAGGGACGTATCGACCATCGGGGCATCGAAGAGGTTTCCTTGATGCACCGTCAGGTCTTCATTCATGAAAAAATCTGGGCCCATGTCCCCTCTGTACAACTCTGCAGGCAACAGCACGGTGCGTATGTGTTCCCGCACTCTGTGCTGCCGCGATCTACATGGCACCGTCTGAAGCATGGCCTCCACCACCTCGGTGTAGAGGGAGCCCTCGCCAAGCAATAGGGGTACAAGAGACTCTGCATCCAGCGCGGCCCCCTTCTCCGCGAGGAACCCAGCCACCTTCACGCAGCCGTTCTGAACTGCGAACTTCATGGCCGTGCGGCCGTCCTTATCTTTGGCGTTCACGTCGGCCCCGTGCTCCACGAGGAGCCGGGCGCAAATCTCCTCACCACCTTGCGCTGCCAGTATCAGGGCCGTGCGGCCGTCCTCATCTTTGGCGTGCACGTCGGCCCCGCGCTCCACGAGGAGCCTGGCCAAATCTGCCTGGCCAAGTCGTCCTGCCAATGCCAGTATCAGGGCCTGGCAGCCGAGCATATTTTTGGCGTTCATGTCGGCCCGGTGCTCCACGAGGAGCCTGGCCACCTCTACGTGGCCACGATGTGCCGGAACATACTTCAGTAAGGGGCCGTCACGTTGACGACGTGCTGCCATGGTCAGGGCCGTGTTGCCTTTCTCGTCTTTGGCGTTCACGTCGGCCCGGTGCTCCACGAGGAGCCTGGCCCACATCTCCTCGCCATCCAGTGCCGCCTCATGCAGGACCGTGTGGCCGAACTGATCTTTGGCGTTCACGTCGGCCGCGTGCTCGATGAGGACGCGGGCCACCTCCAAGCTCTTTGTCTGCTGAAGGGCCGTGTGCCCGAACTCATTGCCATCCCGCCCCTGAACGTCGGCCCCCCGCAGCAGGAGCTCCCGAACTTGCTGGGCGTCTCCCTTCGCCGCTGCCTCGCTCAGGGCCACAGCCAGGTCCTCGGGCCGGGGCGGGGCCTCAGGCGGGGCCTCGGGCTCTTCGGCCACCGGCGGCAGCGGGCCAGCGTCTTCAGCGCCTTCGGCGCTGGGGGGTGCGCCTTCCACCTGGTGGGGTAGTATCGCGGCAAATGCCATGGCAGGCGTGCAACTCTCAGAGCCCAAGGCCGGTTTCGGGATGGCATCCCTGAAGCCCTTTTTGTTTTGCAGATCCACTAGCCGGGCAAGGTGGAAAAACAATGTCAACTGGACCATGCTAGAGCCCTAAACCCCAAAACCCTGAACCCTTCCCTTTCCAGGCTCCTCAAGCGGAAGGTTTGAGGTTTTTTTGGACTCCTGTCCCCCTGACTCCTCAAGCAAGCATTGGCAAACCTAAGCTCTACTGGCTTCTGGGCTTTGCTTTCACAAAAAAACCAATCGTGCACATACCCTAAACCCTAAACCATTGTGGATTGTATTTTGCTCAATCGATGCTGGCATTTTGGACTCTCTTTTTCTTTGGCATAAACCTTTGGGACCAAATGAAGCCTCAAAGGGTTTATGGTTCATGTGCCTTAATGGTAGTACAAGATATATGACCCCCAATTTGGGGGATCATGCTGTCCCCGCGGAAAGAGACCGGGGGGGGGGGGGGGGGGGGGGGTGGTGTGGACGACTTTACCACGCAACGTGCAGCCATCTCACATGTCACGGCTCTACTCTACCAGACTCCTAGACGAAGAGTTCACTGCAGTATCTAGCGCAATAGCAAGCAAAATGTCACTATACACTTTGGGCAGCTCGGCCTTCTCAACTTCGGGCTTGTAGGCTTATTTCGCAGGGCTCAGGGCTTCTGTTGTTTAAGGTTCAGGCTTTGGCTGAAGTCTGGGCTAGCGAGTCAGCCTCCACCTTCCAACGACGTGGGTATAGATTCTCTGCTGGAACGACGGCAAGCTATTGAATTGAAAATTCTGCATCTCAAGGGCCATAAAGCCAAGATCAACACGCACGGGACAACATGGACAGGTCACCGAAGTTGAAAGCAAGCGAATCATAGCTAGAAGAGGCAGAACGTATGAAATCACGGAAGCCGCTGAAAGAATACGGAAAACCCCACTGAAACCTGAAAGGCCTATAGCGCCCAAAACCATGAAGAAATGACTGTAGTGACTCTATAGCCTCACCGCAGACACTTCAAGAAACAATTTACGGAGCTTGAGGCTTCAATTCAAGATTCCACGTCACCGAGCTCTGCGCACAACAATCAGCAAAAAAAGTCGGAAGACGAGCAGAAGACAAGCAGAAGACCACACAAACTGTGGTGAGCCTCGTCAGAGGGCGTCGAGAAGTGTTGGTAGTGCCAGGAACTGGATCTGCAGATGCTGCGGCCCTGGAAATGGTGCGACCTAGACACTTGGGATACGCCGTTTGCAATTAAGACACACTAAAACTACTGTGTTTCGCTAGGTCTTTTTGCCGTGAATATAATATTCCATTTACACGCGCGTTTTGCTTGCAAGTTCAAGGAAAAGCCTGAATCCAGACCGCTATCATCCTATTCACTCTCCTCCGTTTTCGTCTCCTGGCTCATGTTTCCAGGTGTTGCACGGAAGTTACACAGGAAAATGCTGGAGCACCTGAGGTTGGCCTTCCTCCCTTGAGTTGTTTTTTGCGCAGAATGCTGTTGAAACCGTGAACCCTCGACTGCACCGACCCAGCACACCACAACACTAACTACCTCAAATGCCAAAAACCCTAAACCCTATACCTCGTGCCGAAAGCTCAAACCCTACATATTCAATCTTCGAACTTAACCCTAGACCTTAAGCCTTGAAACCCCGTGAGCCAAAATCCTGTCAGCTCTAGCAGTCCTCGAGCAACGCGGTGCCCGCGCAGGCGATACCCAATGCCACGGCCGCCGCGTAGCGCACGTGAGGGTTGTAGCCGTAGCCTTGAAGGGAGCAGGCAGCTGCTGTTAAAACTGCGGTTCAGAAGGGTAGGGTTTAGGGCTTGGGGTTTGGGGTTTAGGGTTGTTGCAACATCAGAATGAGTCTTCGTCAGTTCGTTTGAGGGGGATCAGTTTTGCGATTCAGACTCTTCGGGTTTCGGGCTTAGGTGTGACTAGTTCTGTTCCTGAGGGTTCCTCTTTACTACTATGGTAAAACATACCCCAAACTCCTACTTTGATTTTTAAGACCAAGAGCAGCCATCAGGATTGTGCCATACTTCGTGGCTTCTCAGGGGCAAGGACCAAGCAAACGACATCTCTACATCGGCCCTCTCCAGCATACGGGCGTGAATTAATCATTTAAATGGGGGTTTGGGGGCTTATATTAGGGTATAACTGTCATAAGCAACCCTAAGGAACAATACCTAATAGTAGCTACGAGTAGTTACTCAGGCTTCGGCAGGTGGATAAGTCTGGGCTGTGTCAGGCTCCAGATTTCGTAGAGGATCTCGGCAGGAGTATACACTCTACACATACAAGCTGCATGTTCAAGCCATCATGTTTCGCTACCGTCTATGCATGTCCTCGCACCCGTTCCTGTAGTGAAGTGAACGAGAAGCCCGTCAGACACTGTACACTTCCACATTACGGAGCGGTCTCCGAAAGTACATGATGCACAGAGGGGCTTGGTGGGAGCCTGTGCTGTTATGGCTGCTGTTCTGGCTCACCTCCATAGCCTACAAAAATGCGGAACCATCCCTGCGCACGCCAAGGATCTCGCTCTAGCGGCTCACTCACCACTCGTTGCCGGAGGAGTCAATGTAGCCATCAGGAGCTATGTCCCGAAAGGTCAGTGGTGGAGAGTAGTCAGAGTAGTAGTGCTGTGGAGAGTCGCAGTAGACGCGGTCACTCCCGTAGCCGAGATCGAGGACATCATCGTTCAGGGGGCAAGACCTTGCCAAGTGCCCTGTGCTGCCACAATTGAAGCATCGCGGCTGCGCCACAGCTTCCCTGCCCAGGTACTGTGCATGGGGGCCCAATGAAAAGTCGCGCACACTCATGTGCGAGCCCTTGGCCGGAACCTGTGCAGTCACAGCACCTCGCAGCCGTTCACGGGTCACCCTCAGGACAGCTTGCGATGTGGAGCCTGCCCACAAGGCCTTGACTCGCAGGAGGTACTTGACATCGCATGCTGCGTAGTCCACCAAGGCTCGCGGCAGCGGGCGCTCCATCCAGATGCTGGATCGGCCTCCAAGCTCGGGCACAAACAGGCGCTTCCCAACCTCTTTGATGCGCTCGATTCGGGCCCTCTCAAAGTGTGGCACAACGCCAGAGTCATCAAGGCACCTTTGCAGACCCTTCACGTACCTGTCATTCGTGGTGCTGTAGCGCAAGGCATGCTGAACCTGCAGGTCAAAGGCGTGGCGTAGCTGCACGCCAAACTGATGACAGAGAGCGTCAGCATCTGCGCGACCATCGTAGATCACCTTGCAGATGCGCTTGGACTCCAGTACGAGGCTCAACTGTCCTAAACTGAAAGCATCACGCCCAACTGCGGCGATGTCGAAGAGAAAGACATCCCCTTTGGGTGTGCAAACCTGGATCAAAGCCACTGGGCCTGTTCGACACAAATCGATGCCTTCCACGTCCATTGCCAGCTCTGTTTGTAAGAGCAGTTGGCAGGTCGCGGCTCGGCATTGTTCAACAGTGTCCACGAGGGACACCCTCTGCGACATTGGGAGATCTTGACGGGACGTTGCGCAGTCAGCTCTAATTATGAAACAATCGGGCCTTTAGTGTCCTGTGGCCAGGGAAAGATCTCGCGATGGACACTATTACGAGTACGATTTCGGTTACGATTACTATTACTACGATTATTATTAAAATTACTATTCTAATATCATAGTAATAAATAATCATTGTGCTGAATAATCATAATAATGATCGTAAATTATTGTGTAGTAGTGGTTGTAGTAGTAGTAGTAGTAGTAGTAGTAGTAGTAGTAGTAGTAGTAGTAGTAGTAGTAGTAGTAGTAGTAGTAGTACTAGTAGTGGTAGTGGTGGTGGTAGTAGTAGTAGTAGTCGTAGAATAGTAATAATAGTTACAATAGTAATAACAATAATAATAAGAGTAATCGTAATAGCAGTAGTAGTAGCAGTAGTAGTAGCAGTAGTAGTAGTAGTAGCAGTAGCAGCAGCAGCAGCAGCAGCAGGAGTAGTAGTCGTAGTAGTACTAGTAGTAGTAGTAGTAGTAGTAGTAGTAGTAGTAGTAGTAGTAGTAGTAGTACTACTACTACTACTACTACTAGTAGTAGTAATAGGAATTAGTAAGAGTAATAGTAATAGTAATAGTAGTAATAGTAAAATAGTAATAGTAGTGGCAATTACTATTACTATTACTATATGATACTATCTAGATACTTTTGCCATTCAAGTACCTATATAGGGACAATTTTAAGGCCGGACACACTTAGCTGGGGGCGCTGGCTCTCGACCACTCCGGGGAGCTGCTCTGGCGCGCACATCACAAAGCCGAGCCTGCCATTTCGGGGTTTAGGGTTTCGGGTTTGGGGTTTAGGGTTCAGGGTTCAGGGTTTAGGGTTTAGGGTTTAGGGTTTAGGGTTTAGGGTTTAGGGTTTAGGGTTTGGAATTTAGGGTGTAGGGCTTAGAGTTTAGGGTTTAGAGCTTAGGGTCTAGGGCGTTCGCGTGTTCATGTCATTCACTTTGCTCACGCGGTACGATACCAATTTTTATTAGTGGGGCAACAAGGCCGTAAATTCAATGGGCCCTAGGCCCTAAACATTGCATTCTACCAACATGATCACAGTCCAGGTCTAGGGTTTAGATGGGGGTTGGTTTTGGACATCAGACTTGCTAGGAACTGCTGGACGCGATTGAAACCCACATCCAACATGTGTGTCCAACAAAGGGAGACCCTAAAGCTTCATCAGATCTGCCGAGGGTAGCCGAACCGCACCCTGACGGAAAGGCCCATGAGATTTTGCGTGTGCGCTGCGAGCAGGTTGGGAGCAACAGCTCAATCCAGACAAGCTTCACCATTTCTTCCCTAACCCCTAAACCCCATAGACCCTTAGCCACCCCTTAATCCCCGAAAAACCCTTTGCTTCGTAGGGCTTTATGCAAATCAAAGCCCTATGGAACAACCCCTAAGGAAACTACAGTTGTAGGGCTCGGGGCTTTATAATAGGGATGGTAAGGCTCATCGGATTGAGTTTTTACAGGGTCTTTATCGGTTCGAAAAGGTGAATCGTGTTTACTCTTGCAGGGCTTAAGCAGGGGTTTGGGGTTTAGCCGGTTTATGGGGTCTATGGGGCTTATGGCGTTTACGGGGTTCATACGGCTTTGGGTTATAACTGAAATAATCCAAAACATTGCCTGGCTACTGGTAGCACACACTATGATACACCCTTCGTCCAGATAGACCGAAGCATGAAACCAGTCATTGGCGGTTATCCAGCAAACATGCAAAGGCCCGAAACCTAAACCGTAGAGCCTACCCGGTAGCGTCTACCCCGAAATTCGCAGGTAGAGAGAGGGTCCGGTATAAAGCCTTAGACCAGGAACCCTGGGCACGGTGGGTTCTTTGGAGTTTTGGAGCTGCTCAGCTTGGGACAAGGGCGCAGGCTTCATTGCAGTGGTGGGAAAGTTGGCCTTGGGGCCTTAGGGGTGCATCGTTTCGGGTGGCTGGGTGGATTTGGGGGGACCTCTTGAAGTTCTTGGGTATATAGGGCTCTTTGAGGATTAGGGCCCACGGAAGTCCTCCAAATCTACCCCAGCCACAGATTTCTCCAACTGTGCTTGCTGCGCATCCGACGATGGGGGCGTCGACATCGCAGTGGTCACTGTGGAGTGATGCTGAGGATCTTAATGGCGCCACCCTCGTTGCAGATGGAGGCCGCGGGACGCACGGGCCCGTGCAAGTCTGAGAAGGCGATGCCGAGTGGCTTGCCGTCGTAGGTGAAGCTCACGGTGCGCGCCGCAAAGTCAAGCTCGCAAGTGACGATGGCTCCCTGCTGCCAGGCAGGGCCGTACATGGTGCCTCCCCGGCTGCGGTGGTTCTTGGCACCATCGTGGCCATAGTAGCCCCAGCCCTCGCCGGCGGGGCCACCCGCGAACCCGATCGGGCACAGCGCGGCAGTCGTGTCCGTGCCCTCGGGCACCACGCCCACCGCGACGCTCCACGACCCGCGCGTGATCGCCACCACTTCGAACTTGATGACGTGCGCTCCCTCCTTGAGGACGGCGTGCGACTGCACAGTTGCAAATTGGTGCCCGCCATCTTGCGCCGTCACAGTGACACCGTCGTCCAGCACCTTGAACTTGGCCGGCAGAATGGACCGATCCCAGCCGATCTCGCCGTGTGCCATTCCGTCCACTTGCCTGCCGCCCTCTCTCTGCGCCGCGGCTGGAGGCTTGCTTCGTTGGCCCGAAATGGTTACGGCGAGGCACTGCCCTAAGAAAATGGGCAGGGGGGGGGCTGCGTTTCTCTAATTTTTTGGGGTCTAGGACAGGGTTTCGCAGGGGCCGAAAGGGAGCCAAGAAGAATGATGCTATTTAACGTGTGTTTATACAAGTGTGTGACAACATTAAAGACAGTTGTTGTAATTGAGTTGTCCCTTCTACAAGTCCCTGCATCCGATCAACTCCCAACTGCTCCTAAAGCGCTCAGCCTCAAACCCTAAACCCGAAAGCTTACCCTAAACCCTAAACCCTGAACCCTAAACCCTAAACCCACTAATGAACCCTCAAGGGCTTTCTTGGCCTCGGGGCTGGCAGATGTAAACATTGATGGGTGACCTTGGCGGAAGTACATTTTCCTGCAGTTACTTGAGCCCAGGAACAGCAGTTCAGAACGCGACAGGACAAAGGCTTGGCAACATAGACATGTCAAAACAGGGTCTCTAGATTCTGGGCCGTTGGTAGTCCTTTCTCACATTCGTCAAAAAGATTCAAAAAGCCATCATGGTTTGGGGTTAGCTCCAGCAACTTGTGCTGTAACAGTTGGCTGCGCGCTGAGAACTTATGAAGAAACCCTTGCATTTCTCGATGACGGTTGGGTCGAAGCACTTGGGCGCCGCATTGGTGGAGGACCTTTACCACGCACTGCCAGAACGTCAGGGGAGACAAGTATCCCAAAATTGCACATTCCAGATTCCAAGATGCTTGCTGATGAACATGCGCGATCGGCCCAGTCCGCCTGATGCCATCCTCCAAGCACAAATCCCCTCTTGTCCGGTGAGCACGGCACTACTCGACATTTGCACAAGTGTATCCCAAGCTGATGCCCTCACAGTTGTCGGAAGGTCCTCGAAGGGTTTGCCAGCTCCTTTGCAGAACAAGGATGATGTGGCACTTCGACCAAATGCACCGGCAAGATGCTAGGTAACGGTGGCTCGTGTCCAGCACAAATGCATTTTGAGGCCAGGACCACAGAACTCTCGTGCAACAGCGCAGGGTGTGGCAGAGAAATGGCCGACCATCCGTCGGCTCCTGAACCCTGCAATACCCTGCTGCCTTCAACTCATAAAAGGCCTGTAGCAGCCAGTTGGAAGACATGCGGCCGACAATCCGTCTGCCCTGCCTCTCCGCTTGAAATGCGCTAAACTGCGAGCCGTTGAAATAAACAAAGTCGAAGGCTTCCAAAGAAGCAGAGAATGCAGCAAGCGTGCGTGGCCGACAATACATCAGCACACCCACACCAGCTGTATCTGTGCAAACTGCTTCCACGGTTGTGATCTGTACAGAGAAAACTTTCAGCTTCATTCGCCCGCACATTATGACCCTAGCACTAGCGGGACGCTTTGACAAGCCTTGGAGCGCCACCTTCGCAGCTCATGGAAGAGGCAGCGGCAGAAATCAAAGCATCCAGTGGCGAACGATTGGGTGTCCCATGCATCTGCCTCCAAAGTGATTACCAGGTCCTTGGTCGGATCTTGATGGACACTGGCGTGGTAGGCTCATTGCTGACGAAGCTTGTGGTCTCCTCGAGCGGGGGCTTGTCCCACTTTTCAAGCACAAACTTCTGCACCACTTTGGCGATGACCAGCAAACCCTCATACTCGGCCAGCCGCATGCCAAGGCAGATACGTGGGCCATAGCCGAAGGCCAAGGTATCAAAGGGCGGATGCTTCACAATGCCCTCGGGTCCCAACCAACGGGACGGACGGAAGTCGTGCAAGTCATCCCCGAGCTTCTTCTTGACTTCAGGGTCCTTCTTGAGAATGTTCCTGATTGCAACGTAGAACTCCGTGCCCGCCGGCACCTTTCGGCCCGCAAGGGTGACTTCCTCCGTGGACTGAAAGTCCAGAAATGAGCCCGGACCATGGCATCGAAGGGTTTCCAGCCATACCGCCTGCACCAAAGGAAGCGACTCAGCCTCGGCCAAGGAAAGCTCCTCATCTGGCAACGACTTGACTTCATCAGCTACTGCAGCTTGAAGCTCTAGATCCTGGGACAAGTAATACAGCGCCCAGCACAAGGCTAAGCTGGTTGTGTCAGTACCGGCCACAAACAAAACAGTCAGGTTGTCCATCAGTTCGCCGTGGCTGAACTTGTCCCCATCCATGTCCCTGAGCTTCTCCGCAATGCTCCGGCCACCACTCTTGGCATTCTGCATGATCTGCTCGGATCGGCTGTAGAAGCGCCTTGAGACCTCTGCACCATGATCGAAGAGTCGCGCCAGGCCCGGAATCTTCCAGTAGGGGAGCGGAGCATACATGCGAGATTGGAGGGCATGGAAGAAGGCTTTCACATCGTCGACAATGTCGGAGCTCCGTGTCTCCAGCATCCGCAGCTCCTGTCCCAAAGCTGTCTTGCAGATCACGTCCGCAGTGTATAGCGGCAGCAGCTCAGAGAAGTTTGCCTCTCCCTTCGTGGAGACATCTCGGCCCAGTTCTCTGAGAAGCTGCTGGGTGACATGCTCCACGGCTGGGACGTAGCTCTCAACGTTTTTTCGGCTGAATGCAGGGGAGAGGACCCGCCTCTCACGCTTCCAGCGCTCTCCCTCCGAGAAGAAAGAGCCGGCGATGATGTCCACCACGTTCTGCAGCCGCCAGTTCTTTGGCATCTTGTGAGGACGTCGTGAGAGGATCGGCTGGGCTTGCTCCCAGCTACAGCAGACCACCGTCCGGGATCCAGCCAAGTTCATCTCAAACACACCCTCTTCACCATAGGCATCAGACCACTCCTGAAATCATAGTCACAGTGCAGTTGCGGTGTGTTAGTGGCAATTTTTTGGGCTTGTCAAGCAGCGCAACACCTTCAGACCAATCACGGTACAAGATCACAGCCAACAAGCATTGAACTTGGGAAGTTCCCCCTTATACTAACATTCCTTCATAGGGAATATAGTACCCCCCCGCCCTATTATAATCCCTATTCAGGGCTGTTAGTATAACGGGGGAACATCCCAGCATCAAACCCTCAGCAAGCCCAGCTCCTCAAGCTTCTGCGTGATCAACTTTCCTGGCGCCAAAACACCAACAACTGTGAATCAGCGCGTGGCTCTCTGACCCCAAAGGACTCCCCAGCAAGACTCACAGCATGTTAGTCCATAAACAAACACAGAGACACAGACACAGACAGACAGACAGGCAGACAGACAGAGACAGACAGCCCAGTCCTCCCGGGCCAAGCTCCGGAAGTACACCAAGGAACCATGAGCCTGGCACTTCACGAAAGCGGTCCACCCGAGAACGGAGCAACAGCCTGATGGCCAAAAGGGATGCTCCCGCTCCAGCCAAGCCGATTGCCAATGCCCCCTTCCGGTCAGTGACGGTCTGCAAGGCCTGTGCCACTGCCATCTCACCCAACAGAAAAGATATGTGAGGGACTGCGAGCTTTGCTGGAACAAAAAATGCTGCAGTCAAACAAATCAACGTCTCAGGCACTTCTGCTGGGTGACGGAAAAACTTCTGCAAACTCCAGATCCTTTGCTGCTGGTGCTGCTGCACGGGGACGCCGCGCTGGTGCAGGACCTTACCACGCACTGCCAGAAAAGGAAAATGAGAATGAGTCATGAAGGCCGGTGGCCTCCTTATCTGTTATCCTTATACCTCAATATAGCCTCTAGATGTCGTAACAGGAACCCCGAATATATAAAGCAAAAACCCTACTTAAAGAGACCGCCAACCCACGTAAAGAATGAGCATAGCTTGTGTTTACATTGACCGTTGTTTGAAGATATTAGTTATAAGGTACAGACACAATTTGTATGTGATCTGGTTCAAATAACTCCAACAGTACTTCGTTGAGTACTATACCAATATCCTATTCAAAATTATGTTCATGGCCCACTCTTATAACTTAAGCAAACGCTTTCCAGGGAACAAGTATACCAGAACAACACATTCCCGGTTACAAGATGCTTGCTGAACTGGCGCGATCGGCCCACT
>CAJNDS010000231.1:0-112186 GCA_905221605.1 Symbiodinium natans | reverse complement strand
CCTTGTTCAGACGCACTGCTCTTTGCCTCCTTCTGCGTTTGTGTTGCTTTTGATCCAGCATTTGCCTCTCTTTTTGAGGTGTTCCTCTTTTCTCCTATGCCTGGGCAGAAGGTAAAACTTCGTCCGCTACCTTGGTTTTATTTCCGTTTTCATTGTTCTTTGCGTCCTTTGTCGTTTCTCTGGGTTTTGATCAAGCATTTGCCTGTGTTTTTGAGGTGTTCTTCTTTTGTCCTGTGCCTGGGTGGAGATAGAGGTCCGTCACCTTGTTGCTTTTATTTTCGTTTGCATTGCTGTTTGCAAGCTTGTTCGTGTTTCTTGGCAGAGCATTTGCCTATGTTTTTGGGCTGTTCTCCTTTTGTTATGCCTGGGTAGGAGAGAAACTCCATGACCTATTTTGCTGGTATTTCTGATTTCATTGTTCTTTGCCTGCTTCTGCGTTTGTGTTGACATTTGTTCCAGCATTTGCCTCTCTTTTTGAGGTGTTCCTCTTTTCTCCTATGCCTGGGCAGGACATATGCCTGGGCAGGAGGTAAACCTCCGTCCGCTACTTTGGTTTTATGTCCGTTTTCATTGTTCTTTGCGTCCTTTGTCGTTTCTCTGGGTTTTGATCAAGCATTTGCCCGTGTTTTTGAGGTGTTCTTCTTTTGTCCTATGCCTGGGTGGGAGATAGAACTCCGTCACCTACATTGCTTTTATTTCCGTTTGCATTGCTGTTTGCATGCTTGTTCGTGTTTTTTGGCATAGCATTTGCCTATGTTTTTGGGCTGTTCTCCTTTTAATTTGTTCTGCCTGAGTAGGAGAGAAACTCCGTGACCTATTTTGCTTGTATTTCTGATTTCATTGCTCTTTGCCTCCTTCTGCGTTTGTGTTGCTTTTGATCCAGCATTTGCCTCTCTTTTTGAGGTGTTCCTCTTTTCTCCTATGCCTGGGCAGGAGGTAAAACTCCGTCCGCTACCTTGGTTTTATTTCCGTTTTCATTCTTTGCGTCCTTTGTCGTTTCTCTGGGTTTTGATCAAGCGTTTGCCTGTGTTTTTGAGGTGTTCTTCTTTTGTCCTATGCCTGGGCGGGAGATAGAACTCCGTCACCTACATTGCTTTTATTTCCGTTTGCATTGCTGTTTGCATGCTTGTTCGTGATTTTTGGCATAGCATTTGCCTGTGTTTTTGAGCTGTTCTCCTTGTCATTTGTTCTGCCTGAGTAGGAGAGAAACTCCGTGACCTATTTTGCTTGTATTTCTGATTTCATTGCTCTTCGCCCCCTTCTGCGTTTGTGTTGCTTTTGATCCAGCCTTTGCCTCTCTTTTTGAGGTGTTCCTCTTTTCTCCTATGCCTGGGCAGGAGGTAAAACTCCGTCCGCTACCTTGGTTTTATTTCCGTTTTCATTCTTTGCGTCCTTTGTCGTTTCTCTGGGTTTTGATCAAGCGTTTGCCTGTGTTTTTGAGGTGTTCTTCTTTTGTCCTATGCCTGGGCGGGAGATAGAACTCCGTCACCTACATTGCTTTTATTTCCGTTTGCGTTGCTGTTTGCATGCTTGTTCGTGATTTTTGGCATAGCATTTGCCTGTGTTTTTGAGCTGTTCTCCTTGTCATTTGTTCTGCCTGAGTAGGAGAGAAACTCCGTGACCTATTTTGCTTGTATTTCTGATTTCATTGCTCTTTGCCTCCTTCTGCGTTTGTGTTGCTTTTGATCCAGCATTTGCCTCTCTTTTTGAGGTGTTCCTCTTTTCTCCTATGCCTGGGCAGGAGGTAAAACTCCGTCCGCTACCTTGGTTTTATTTCCGTTTTCATTCTTTGCGTCCTTTGTCGTTTCTCTGGGTTTTGATCAAGCATTTGCCTGTGTTTTTGAGGTGTTCTTCTTTTGTCCTATGCCTGGGCGGGAGATAGAACTCCGTCACCTACGTTGCTTTTATTTCCGTTTGCATTGCTGTTTGCATGCTTGTTCGTGTTTTTTTGGCATAGCATTTGCCTGTGTTTTTGAGCTGTTCTCCTTGTAATTTGTTCTGCCTGAGTAGGAGAGAAACTCCGTGACCTATTTTGCTTGTATTTCTTTCTGATTTCATTGCTCTTTGCCTCCTTCTGCGTTTGTGTTGCTTTTGATCCAGCATTTGCCTCTCTTTTTGAGGTGTTCCTCTTTTCTCCTATGCCTGGGCAGGAGGTAAAACTCCGTCCGCTACCTTGGTTTTATTTCCGTTTTCATTCTTTGCGTCCTTTGTCGTTTCTCTGGGTTTTGATCAAGCATTTGCCTGTGTTTTTGAGGTGTTCTTCTTTTGTCCTATGCCTGGGTGGGAGAAAGAACTCCGTCACCTACGTTGCCTTTATTTCCGTTTGCATTGCTGTTTGCATGCTTGTTCGTGTTTTTTGGCATAGCATTTGCCTGTGTTTTTGAGCTGTTCTCCTTGTCATTTGTTCTGCCTGAGTAGGAGAGAAACTCCGTGACCTATTTTGCTTGTTTTTCTGATTTCATTGTTCTTTGCGTGCTTCTTCGTTTCTGTTGTCTTTGCTCCATCGTTTGCCTATGTTTTTGAGGTGTTCGTCATGTCGGGCGTGTGACCCCAACCAACCCGCTTCGTGAACCTCGCGCGCCGTTTGAAGCCTCGCTTCCAAACGCTCTTCTGACCGACCCCTGGCTCGCAATCCAAACTTTGCCGTTGTGCTGCTCGCAAGGCTAAATGCCCTGGATTAGCCGAAGGATTTGAGCCATGGGGGGCCTTCTAAGGGAGCATAGGGCACCGGGATTCGGTGGAATTTGGAATCTGCCCACTTTGACGCTTAGAACAAAGCAAAAAAGGCCCGACTCAACAGGACGTATAGAACAACGCAAAACGCAAGTTTTAAAACTTCCTCCTCCGCCGGTCTTTGGGTCGGTCGCCCGCTTCTCCCACCCTCCGCCGGTCCTTGGGTCGGTCGCCCTGTTTTTGCAGGATCCGCGTTGGTTCTCGGGGTGCCGGTTGCCCCGGGGGGTCCTTGGGTCCCCCTCCCGTGGGCCTTTATGCAAGCACATGGGGACAGATTCTAAATTCATCTAGGTTTTTCTAGTTGGGGGGGCTGCCCTGCTTGGTCCCTTCCTGGGACCCTGCAGGGGCCCCACAAAACTGATACGGAGTTACAGGTAAACTTAACAAATTTGTATTTTTCTTTCCTCGCTCACTTGCCCGCAGCCGCCTCAAGGGTCAGGAATCCTATCAGAGTGCCCAGCCTAGGTATGCACAGTAGGACACTCTGAGGCTGTACAGTCTGTACATGAACGAAGCCATGCCGCCAAACACCCACACCACCCGAACCCCACATCACCCCAACCACCCACATGACCCGAACCACCAAGACCGCCCCAAGCCACCCGCCCCCTGAGCCACCCACGCTGACGAGCCGCCATCCGCACCGCCCGCCACCAGTGTGAAGGCCCCCCCCTCCCAAAAGGCTGCGAACTAGCCCTAAACCCTAAACCCTCATAGCGTCATCCCTGCAAAGGGCGCCCAAATCCTCCAACTACCCCAAGCTGCCCAAGCCGAAGCCACCCAAGAAACTCCCTAAGCCCTGAGGCACCCTAAAATGGCGGGGGGTGGGGTCGGCGGCACTGGCGGTAGCCATTAAATAACATCTGTGTAACATTTTATAACTCTTTGAAATTTCTTTTAACTGTTTTTTTGTTTTTACTTTTCCTTTGTTCCCCTCGTTCTTTCGCTCTTCGCCGATGTCAATCGAGGAATGCAGTTGGGGTTACTGTCGTTCGTTTTTCGCAACTCGTCTCGAGTCGCAGCCCAGCTGAGCATGATGATGTTCGAGGGTGCCTGCATCGATTGCAATGTAAACCCTAAACCCTAAACCCTAAACCCTAAACCCTAAACCCCAAACCCTAAACCCTAAACCCTAAACCCTAAACCCTAAACCCAACAAACTCTATAAACTCTATAAACCCTAAACCCTAAACCCTGAACCCGGAACCCTGAACCCTGAACCCTAGCAGATCATCGGGTGCCTCGTGCAGGTGGTTGAGCCGCGCCAGCTGCAGCTCGGCCGCAGCAAGCAACTCTGCGGGCACCTTCGGGGGGTCCCATTTAAGGTTTATAGGTTTGGAGGGTTTTCGGACAATAGGGCTCAGAGAGTTTATAGGGCTGACAGGGTTTAGGTATGGGGTTTATAGGGTTTATGGGGTTTGTGGGGTTTATGGGGTTCATAGGGTACGTATGTACAGAAGTGCAGGCACTTGCTTTGCATCTCCCATGGGCCTTTGCATTCTTCGATGCCTGCAGGGATCGGGCACGCTGCTCCACTCCGACTGCCGCCTCAGGTGCACCAGAAGCTGCGACTATTCCCCAAAACTGCTCTGAACGGCTCCGATCAGCAGTCATCCGTGACATCCCGTACGGCTATCACTTTGCTGTGTTGCCGGCCTCGATGTCTGCCAGCAGCTGCTCCAGCTGTCTGAGGAGGTGGGTGCCCTGCAGATACCGGGAGACATTTTAACATGCATGGGCTTCCCTTTCGACGTTCTCAACCATCTTGAGGCCAAACGGTCCGGAAAGTCCACCCCAAAGAAAACCGTGCAAAACGTGCAAAATGTGCCTCCACGATGCTCTGCTGGTCAACCTGCGACCTCGAGAGAGGAGTTCCCCTCGCTTGTCCACCACAGCGAACCCGTTCGAGCAGCCCCTCCGACACACCCAGACACGATACATGCTATAATGTGTCCGTTGTGTTGCGACTATTCTGCTTAAAGTTTACGGATCGCCAATTCCGCGCAAGGACGCAACGTAGATGCCTTGAATGCTAGGCAACTTCTTCGAAGCAACATCGCCCAATTCAGATTTAAAGGCTCTTACAAGCCACCCTCAAAAGCTGTATAGATCCCAACCCCCAACCTCCCTAAACCCTACAACCTGAGAGCTTTGGCTGCCGGGCACGGAGGCCGTCTCCAGCGCAGCCTGAAGCTCTTCTGGAAAGCGCGCCTCGGCTCAATGCCTAAACCTTACAAGCCATAGACCCTAAAAACCGTCATCCTAAATACCTTAACCGCCCCCCCCCCCCCGCCCCAAACTACCCCGAGCCCAAACTCCCAAGCCGGCTCGACCAACCCTAAACCTAAAACCCTAAACCCTGAACCCTAAACCCGAAACCCTAAACCCTAAACCCTCAACCCTCAACCCTCAACCCTCAACCCTAAACCCTCCGCTGCCTCCATGGAGGCTGCCAGCCGCGCGGAGGCGTCGTCGCGGAGTTCGATCTGCCGCGCCAGGAGCTTCTGGGCCTCAGGGTGTTTAGGGTTTAGGGTTTAGGGGTTTAGGGTTTAGGGTTTAGGGTTTAGGGTTTGGGGTTTGGGGTTTAGGGTTTAGGGTTTGGGGTTTAGGGTTCAGGGTTTAGGATTTGGGGTTTGGGGTTAAGGGTGTTGGGGTTTCAGAGCGGGGCAGGGGGTGGGGTTGGGGGGCTTCTACGTTGGGATGATTGGACCTTGTATACAAGTGTGTATATATATATATACATCTAGAGAGAGAGTGCACTTGCCAGAATACCAGTGCCTAGCAGGGGCTCTAGACCAACTTCATTGCCCAAAGGCTCGCGCGCTCTTTTTCGGAAGGGTCACAAAGCTCAGGGTTTGGGGATTGGGGTTTGATGTCTAGGGTCTACAGGGTCTACAGGGTAGAGCCGGGTAGAGGAGGTGGGCGTTTACGAATAAAACTCTTCGAGTCCTTCTTGGGCACGAGCCCAAGCGTTAATCCTTGCAGGCTGTACGTCCCCAAGCCGCAAGAAAAACTGTGCAGGATATAGGCATCGATATTCAGCTGCTTGGTCACACAAATGCGATGGGAATTCATAATTCGGCTTCGGAATGCGCTCGAGACCTTCCGAGATTGGGGCCTTGTATCGGCCGCGCCATTTTTTCTTTTCCCACCCGCGCCCGTAAAGGGCGGCTCCCACCCTTAACCAGCTCCGCCTTTTAGGGTTTGTTTATAAACACATTTTAAGGAAACTATCTTGGTTTATCTTCTGGTCTTCCTTTTTATATTTCCTTCTATCTCGTTTCTTCCTTTGTATTTTACTCTCGTTCGATCTGCCTTGCTTATTCCCATTGCGTGGATCCACATGCGAGAAGTTTTCATGATGCGCTTTAATTTTAAAGTAACTTGCAAAGGAGCTTGAAAGGTAAACGTCAGATCACCAAGCTGTCCCAAAGTTTCTGGGGCTAAATTCTGCTTAAGAGATGATCTGTGCTTCCATCCTCTCTCCTGTCTCGTCGTTATTGCACGGGCTTCATCGCTGCACAAAATGTCTTCAAGCGGGCAAGAGCAGTGGGTCCAAAGTTCGTCGACTCTACAAGCGATCGCTAAATGAAATCGCCGAGTTTGGGAATCAAGTTGCAGTCCCAGATCTGGCGCCAGGACGAAAACACTGGAAGGGAAGCTTCAACTCAAGAGTTGGTGCTAGTCAACACACACTTTGAAGAGAAGCTGCTAGTCAGCACACTTGAATAGCTCAAGATTTTGGCGCCGGACAGAATGCTTGAAGAGAAGTTGCAACTGAAGGTTTGGTGTCAGGCGAAAACACTTTCATTCTCTCTCTACGGTGCAAGCAGCTTCTGCGGATTGGCGCCAACAAAAACACTTGAACAGAAATTGCAACTCAAGATTTGCCGCCAGAATAACCATTGAAGAGAAGTTGCAACTCAAGATTTGGTGCCAGACAGAAAGCTTGAAGAGAAGTTGCAACTGAAGATTTGGCGTCAGACAAAATCACTGCCAAGAAAAGTTGCAGCTCAAGATTTGGTGCCAACAAAAACACTTGAAGAGAAATTGCAACTCAAGATTTGGCGCCAGAATAACAACTGAAGAGAAGTTGCAACTCGGCGCCAAAGAAAGACACATGAGGAGAAGCTGCAACTCAAGATTTGGTGCCAGACCAAACACTGGAAGAGAAGTTGAACATCAAGATTTGGTGCCGGAGAAAACACTGAAGAGAAGCCATACATAGATTGAACTCAAGATTTTGTGCTATCAAGAACACTTGGAGAGAAGTTGCAGCTCATGATTGGGCGCCAGACAAAACACACGAAGAGGAGTTATGCCTCACGTTTTTGATTGAAGAAAAAGCTGTGGGTCCAGATTTAAGATTTGCTGCCAAAAAAACATCTGCAGAGAAGTTACAACTCCAGATATGTTCCCCGAGAAAAACACTTGAAGATAATTTGCAATTCAAGATTTGGCGCAAGAAAAAATCTCTGAAGACCAGTTGCAAACAGACAAGATGCTTGAAGCGTGGATGGTTTAACCGAATCTCACTTGCTACATTGCACGCTTTAATCCGAAATCAACTTGCAGAATCGATCCTGAAATCCTGTTCCTGTGAAACGTGTTCAATAAGATTCCGGGCGCAGCTTTTTGAGGGAATCGACAGCGGACGAGACCGTGACAGCCCAAAAACCCTAGAAGCGGACGAGACCGTGACAGCCCAAAACCCCGAGAAGCGGACGAGACCGTGACAGCCCAAAACCCCTAGAAGCGGATGAGACCGTGACACGCGCACAAAACCCCTAGAAGCGGACGAGACAGTGACAGCCCAAAACCCCTAGAAGCGGACGAGACTGTGACAGCCCAGAACCCCTAGAAGACGAGACCCAGAACGTGACAGCCCACAAACCCCGAGAAGCGGACGAGACCGTGACAGCCCACAAACCCCGAGAAGCGGACGAGACCGTGACAGCCCAAAACCCCGAGAAGCGGACGAGACCGTGACAGCCCCAACCCCGAGAAGCGGACGAGACCGTGACAGTGACCAGCCCAAAACCCCTAGAAGCGGACGAGACCGTGACAGCCCAAAACCCCGAGAAGCGGACGAGACCGTGACAGCCCAGAACCCCTAGAAGCGGACGAGACCGTGACAGCCCACAACCCCGAGAAGCGGACGAGACCGTGACAGCCCAAAACCCGGAGAAGCGGACGAGACCGTGACAGCGCAAAACCCCGAGAAGCGGACGAGACCGTGACAGCCCCGACCCGGAGAAGCGGACGAGACCGTGACAGCCCAAAACCCGGAGAAGCGGACGAGACCGTGACAGCCCAAAACCCGGAGAAGCGGACGAGACCGTGACAGCCCACAACCCCGAGAAGCGGACGAGACCGTGACAGCCCACAACCCGGAGAAGCGGACGAGACCGTGACAGCCCAAAACCCCGAGAAGCGGACGAGACCGTGACAGACCTCAAAACCCCGAGAAGCGGACGAGACCGTGACAGCCCAAAACATGGAGAAGCGGACGAGACCGTGACAGCCCAAAACCCGGAGAAGCGGACGAGACCGTGACAGCCCAAAACCCCTAGAAGCGGACGAGACCGTGACAGCCCACAACCCCGAGAAGCGGACGAGACACTGACGAGACCGTGACAGCCCAAAACCCCTAGAAGCGGACGAGACCGTGACAGCCCACAACCCCGAGAAGCGGACGAGACCGTGACAGCCCAAAACCCCTAGAAGCGGACGAGACCGTGACAGCCCAGAACCCCGAGAAGCGGACGAGACAACGAGACAGCCCAAACCCCCTAGAAGCGGACGAGACCGTGACGGCCCACAACCCCGAGAAGCGGACGAGACCGTGACAGCCCAAAACCCCTAGAAGCGGACGAGACCGTGACAGCCCACAACCCCGAGAAGCGGACGAGACCGTGACAGCCCACAACCCCGAGAAGCGGACGAGACCGTGACAGCCCACAACCCCAAGAAGCGGACCCCTAGAAGCGGACGAGACGGAGACAGCCCACAACCCCTTGAAGCGGACGAGACCGTGACAGCCCACAACCCCGAGAAGCGGACGAGACCGTGACAGCCCACAACCCCGAGAAGCGGACGAGACTGTGACAGCCCACAACCCCGAGAAACGGACGAGACCGTGACAGCCCACAACCCCGAGAAGCGGACGAGACCGTGGCAGCCCACAACCCCGAGAAGCGGACGAGACCGTGACAGCCCGCAACCCCGAGAAGCGGACGAGACCGTGGCAGCCCACAACCCCGAGAAGCGGACGAGACCGTGACAGCCCGCAACCCCGAGAAGCGGACGAGACCGTGACAGCCCACAACCCCGAGAAGCGGACGAGACCGTGACAGCCCACAACCCCGAGAAGCGGACGAGACCGTGACAGCCCACAACCCCGAGAAGCGGACGAGACCGTGACAGCCCACAACCCCGAGAAGCGGACGAGACCGTGACAGCCCACAACCCCGAGAAGCGGACGAGACCGTGACAACCCACAACCCCGAGAAGCGGACGAGACCGTGACAGCCCACAACGCCGAGAAGCGGACGAGACCGTGACAGCCCACAACCCCGAGAAGCCGTGACAGCCCACAACCCCGAGAAGCGGACGAGACTGTGACAGCCCACAACCCCGAGAAGCGGACGAGACCGTGACAGCCCACAACCCCGAGAAGCGGACGAGACCGTGACAGCCCACAACCCCGAGAAGCGGACGAGACCGTGACAGCCCAAAACCCCGAGAAGCGGACGAGACCGTGACAGCCCACAACCCCGAGAAGCGGACCAGACCGTGACAGCCCACAACCCCTAGAAGCGGACGAGACCGTGACAGCCCACAACCCCAAGAAGCGGACGAGACCGTGACAGCCCAAAACCCCTTGAAGCGGACGAGACCGTGACAGCCCACAACCCCGAGAAGCGGACGAGACCGTGACAGCCCACAACCCCGAGAAGCGGACGAGACCGTGACAGCCCACAACCCCGAGAAGCGGACGAGACCGTGACAGCCCACAACCCCGAGAAGCGGACGAGACCGTGACAACCCACAACCCCGAGAAGCGGACGAGACCGTGACAGCCCACAACGCCGAGAAGCGGACGAGACCGTGACAGCCCACAACCCCGAGAAGCCGTGACAGCCCACAACCCCGAGAAGCGGACGAGACTGTGACAGCCCACAACCCCGAGAAGCGGACGAGACCGTGACAGCCCACAACCCCGAGAAGCGGACGAGACCGTGACAGCCCACAACCCCGAGAAGCGGACGAGACCGTGACAGCCCAAAACCCCGAGAAGCGGACGAGACCGTGACAGCCCACAACCCCGAGAAGCGGACGGACGAGACCGTGACAGCCCACAACCCCTAGAAGCGGACGAGACCGTGACAGCCCACAACCCCGAGAAGCGGACGAGACCGTGACAGCCCACAACCCCGAGAAGCGGAAGAGACCGTGACAGAGCGGACGAGACTGTGACTGCCCAAATCCCCGAGAAACCCTTAAACCCTGAAACCTGTAAGCCTAAACCCTTTGGCTTTGCCCTTAAACCTTACAGCTATAGACATTAAACCCTTACACCCAACACCCGAACTCTAGGGCCGCGGCCCGCATGATCAGCTCATCCTCCCGCAGCCCGGACTTGTCCTTGGCCCATAGGTGAGACCCCCCCAGTTGACGGCTTCGTGTTTAGGTTCTGGAGGGTTTGCAGGGCTTGCGGGGCTCTTTTAAGGCTGACAGGGTTGATATGGTCGAGCAACTTTTTGGCAATCCCTTTGTCCCCTCTCTCCATCGTCACGGGTGCGTGATATTCCGAGCAATTGCTTTGCCATGTTCGTTGTTGAGCTCTGTTGATCTGAAACACTAAACAACAAATCTAAATCCCAGCCCTGACGGAAGCAACTACCGTGCAGGGATTTCTTTCTTGGGGCGCCGCTGACGAGTCAAGTGCCCGCTCAAGGTCGCGGATGTCGCGGGAGATCAGCGACGCCTGTTCCGGGCAGGTCAGCGTCGGGAATGGCAGGTGCCTAACGTGCGGGGAACTTGTGAAGTTGACGAGGATCGCGCTGGCATGGATCCCTCCAAAAGACCCCCATTTGAAAGCATACCCCCCATGCTTCCAAGATTGCCCTTTGCCTGCAAGAGATTCTCGGAGTGCGAGATGGCTTTCAGCAGGGACCTCTCCGGTAGGTGAGGCGGTTGTTTCGGGCAGCAGGCTTTGAGGATTGAGGGTTTGAGGCTCTCCAACAACATGGGCTGCCGCACAACCGCAGCTGGTTGGTTGGTATAGGATACTTCAGACTTTCACTCCCGACAGCCTAAAGGCAGCGAACACTTGTGTACACTTATTCACAATGTCTGAAGCAGCACGCCTGCATGCTGCTGCAGGCATGCTCGCACTGCGAGGAACTCAAACAGCAAGAACTTGCCGAGACTCCATAGGGGTAAGCTGGTGAAATCTTCGAGGCCTAAACCCTAAACCCTAAACCCTAAACCGTAAACCCTAAACCTGGGAGCGGTCGGGATTCTGGATCCGAGGGCGATGCAGGGCTGCATCCTCCGAAGGCAGATGCATGTCCTTCGCGGTGTCCAGCGCGGCCCGTAGAACGGGCACACGGGCGGCCTGTCATGGCAAAGTGTATGACATGCAACTAACTTTTCACCCCGGCCTCAATCACAACTCCATACAGTTAACCCAAGATGCGACTTATAAACCCCGAGTGAAGAAAGAAGGATCTGATATGGACAAGCGCTGCGCACGAGATCAAGAGGTTGCGTGGATGGAGCGAAGGAGCACCAAAACCGCACCTTCAGCTGCGCTTGCCTGGCCACCCTCCGGGAATCGGAGCCCAAAGCATCCCAAAGCCTTTTTACAGAAGCCCACTAGAAGCCCTTGTGTATCGGCAACCCGGTACATTCAAAGGCGGGATACTCCACCATACTCAACCTGCACCCCATGCCCGGGGCTCCTCCATCGCCATCTCGAGCCCCTGCTGGGCTGCCTGCAGGGTTGAGAGGTCCCAAAGGGCCTTGTGGTGTTCAGATGTGTTCGGCTTGGGGCCGTTGAGGGCTTTGAGGGGGTGGACGTCCTTGGCTCGGCAACAGAGTTCCGTGACACGGGCCTCGCGTGTGCCAAGGCGCTGCACAGCGCGTTGCAGGATCGGCGCGGGCAGGCGCGCCTGCAAAGCATTGCTTGGGACGGGGAGGCCCTACCGTGTCCTGTAAGCTGCCTTCAAGGCAAAGGTGACAAGCTCTGGCAGCTTGCAGGCCTCGTGCCCGTCGCGCAGCGCTGCGCGCAGCGCATCGATCCCCCTGGCAGATGGCAGCATCTTCTCCCTCCCCTTCAGTGCGTGCAAACAGCGATTATGGAGGGCAGCTTTTATTGGCATCCCAGCTGCACAAATCGCAGATGCCTTTCGTTACGCAAGCTGAAGTCCAACGCGAGCAAGCCGAAAGCCAGCCCGAAAGCCCAACAGTCACTCCGAGATCACATCACGAGAGCTCAGAGGCAGGGCGTTTTTCAGTGCAAGAGAGCTGCTGGCCAGCAAGGCAAGCCAAGGCAAGCCAAGGCAAGTCAGGGATGCTTGGCCGTGTCGAGGTTCTTACAGACCCTCTGCAGGTGGTCGAGCAGGGCTTGGGCCTGTGCACACCCTCCAAATGCAAAGCACCAAGTTTTTGGGAGCAAACAAAGGCACTGCTGCGCAGCTCGAGAGCCTTCTCCAAGCCAGGAAGCGAGACCTGCACGGTCAGGGGTCAAAGGCTTCACGGGGCAGGGAAGGGGTTTAGAGAACGAAGAGCACCCTGCGCTTGCAGCCTGCAAGCAACTCCGCTAACCCCGACCTAAACCCTACCTAAACCCTCCCTGTAGACCCTATAGTACCCGAATTCCTCGCGAAGGGGTCGCGGCCTTCTGAGCTTCGGCCAGAACTCGCTGAAGATTCTCGGGATCCCGCGACACCATCGCCTCACCAACCTGTCAGCCCCGGGGGTTTTGTAGGATTCATAGTTTTTGCTTTCTTAGGGTTTATTGCGTGGGTCTTTTCTGGGGGGGTTTGGTGGTTCAGGGGGTTGAGTGCTGCGGCCACACCTTCGTCTGAACGGCCTGCAAGGTCTCCAGGAGCTCCGTCGCCTGGGACCGAAAGGCCCTTGAAAGGCCCTTAAGTCTTTAGGGTTCAAGAAGCCAACTGGCTCAAGATGCCGCGACGGGCCTCCGAGACCAGGGTCTTGTCGTCGAACTCGATGTCCCTGACATCCTCACTTTGGCTTGTCCCTCACCGGCCTCCCCTCTCCCGTCATGTCCTGCAGCAGTGGTCCTTCTTTCCCCCAAAGCTGCAGACCCAGCCCTCACAGATTTCTGGTGGGCCTTGAGGACCTTCATCAGGTTCTCTGGCACCCGCCGTGCCATGGCCTTTCATGGCAAGGATATGAGACAGCGCCGCAGCGATTGCCGCGCAAGGCTACATAGTACAGACACATTCTCCCCAAAAATTTCCCTGCGCCAAGGGCAAAAGGCCTGCTCCAGGGCCCTTTGGGCGTTATCCGCGCCCTGCTGTCGAGCAATGGAGCTGGTCACCACTTCCTCCATGGAAGCATGGCTTTCTAGGGCCTGCGACCTCTCTACGCACAACACATCGCTGGAGATGGATTTACGTGCACGGCGGACTTGAATTCTTTACGTTCTACGGCGCTCTTCATCGGAAGAAGGGTCAGGCTAAAGCTTGTCCTTCTTGAAGCTATGATGTGCGGATGCTCATCTAAACACCAAGCAGCCGAAACAAGAAACTCCCAAACACCCCAAGCGTGGAATGAAGGACGCCTCGCTCCATGTAGACCATCCGCCTGGGTTCCTGGCCCTGGCAGGTCGGGCTCTCTACTGCTTTAAGGGTTTGGGGGTTTGGGTAGACTTGTTTTCGGGGGAGGATGAAACTGCTCGCTGCTGGCAAGGCTGTTGCCAGCAGGTTCACGTACGCAGGTTTACTAGTACTGTAAGCTTATTCCCACAAGCCCTCACACTAGAAGTCCCAAAGCCCTCACAAAAAAAATCAGTACATGCTTTCCAGCACCGCCGGCCTGAGTTTCACGAAGTGCTCAGCGTCGCTGCTGCTCGAGTCTGGCATCTCCTTGAACTGTAGGGGCCTCGGCAAAATATGGCAAAATTGGGAAGATGGGTGGGCCGCTGAAGGTACGTAGGGCTTGCAACTTCAAGTCGTGTCCCAAGGCTCGGCTTGTGCCTTGTGGCCCTGCTAAGGAAACTCGTCCCTAATTATGCCCCAAACCCTCGAACCCTTGGCACCAAAGTCACTCGATGTCACTAGGCAGGATGCTGAGGCTGGCAGAGTAGCAATGTCCATGATCTCGGGTGCGTGCAGCTCTGGCATTTCATCGGCGAAGCGTCGCAGCTTCTCCTCCAAACTTCTATGTCACTAAATTGAGCGCGAGTGTAGATTGCAGTTTTTCGGGCCTCTTCCATCAGGAAGGATTTCTCCTCACCACCCTCCAGCTTTACGAGCACCTCCTTAGGCATCAGGGTCAGCAGCTCAGGAGCAGCTTGGGGCTTCAAGCCGCTTTCAAGCACCCTTTTTTCCCGCCGTTTAACTGTCACGAACTCAGCTTCTCCGTCGCAGCGAAGCCATCCATGCTCCCTACCGCGACCTGAAATCCAGCAGATCCCGGTGCGATGCCTGGGTTGCTTTGACGCGCTTGGGCTGGATCACGTGACCATGAGAGGCATGGCCGAGCGGCTCTCCGGCACTGAGCTCCCCCTCAACAGTCCCCCACACGCTCGCACTTCAGCCATCATGGGCCGTCATGGGCCACGCGGATCCGCACGGCAGATTCAGCTGCATCCCACTGTTTCAACTCTTCGCCCGCTGTTCTCGTTGAAGGTCCTGCGATGGCCGGTCTGGCCTTTGCAGCTTGTGGGGCACGTGCCGCAGCAGCTCTTGGAGCTCATCGCAGCCCAGAGCCATCACCAACCACCGCCGTCAGGAGATCCTCGGAGATCTTTGCTCTGTAGCATCACATATCATATATGTAGATATGTATATAGATACATACACATGAAAAATATGTAATCACATAATCGGACACACAGCACACACAAGCAACCCTCGGTCTCTCCTGAAGAAGTCCGTAAGCGGTGTCCATGGTCGTGGGATCTGTGGATGTTACGGTTACCGGCGCCAGGACATCGGTCTCCAGGGTGACCGCCTCAGAGCCGTCTGGGTTTAGGCTTTAGGGTTCAGACTCAGCTCGTCATGAACTTCAGCGTCGCCTTGCCGCCCCCCCCAAAATAACCCTAATCTTTGCATTCCTAAGGATGCCACCTTTTAAGGGACTGCTGTCTTATGGTCCCTTTAAACGACCCACATTTCTGAAAGTTAAAGTCCCTGAGCCCGCGGCAGACGATGCGCCTTGCAGGCAACCGATGGCGCTCGTGAGGGGCAGGTGCCTCCTTGGAGAAAGACAAGCTGGGCTAAAGAGGGCGCGCACGCTGCGAGGCTTTTTGCCTGTTTTTCTGAGTGTTCTGCGTGGGGGAGTCTTCGTGCAGCGAGGCATCAAGGACACACTGGCCTTGACCTCACCATCCACCAGCTCCGCTTCACAGACCTCGGCTCCGAGGACTGCAGTCAGCAGGTAAATGCCAACAAATATTGTCATATAATGTTGTATGATGTCATAGAACTACAATATAATATAATATAATATATTATAAGTATACTGAGCAGAGCCCTTTCGGCAGAGGCCGAGGCAACCTTCACAGCCAGTCCACGAGACGCAGCGTCCCGAATCTGTCGCGCACAAGGAGGCAATACGAGTTGGGAGGGAACCCCATTCCATCACAAGGTGACGACACGGGAGAAAAAAGGGTATTAGCATATTGCATGTTCTTGTCACTAGGATGAAAGATTTTGTCCTGAACTGCGGCCGCAAAAAGTCTGCGCAGTGTTCCCGGGCCTCACAAATGCCTAATGCCATGGTTCATAAGTCCCGCGAGTATTCGTGAGGTTCTGCGCTCCAATGAAAAAAATCGTATGGGCCCGGGGTGGTTTTGGAAGTGGCCTGTACACTCCTTGGCCGTTGGCCAAAGTACACTTCAACATGGCGAAACTCGACCGTCTGAGCATGGAGATCTGTACAAAGGGGCTCACGTGGCTCATGTGGTTTGCATGGAAATCCTTCTCAATATATGCGTTTGATGCACGAGTCTTGAACTTCCTGAAACTCCTCTGCGTCTTTGATGACATTGGCTCCCTGGAGGCCCTTGCAAGTAACACGGCAAGGAGCTCCTTTTTTTTTGACGCTGTGCACGGCGCTGTGCCGCCTTTCCCTTCGCGAGTTCCCATGGTTTACCATTTAAGGCCCACACCACTGCAACTTGAATTCTGAAGGTCCGCTCATGGAGTGGATGATTGGATTGGATCAGCGGATTACGGGATACAAAGCGGTGACACAGTCCTTGAGACAAAGTTGAAGCCAACCAAAGCATTAATCAGGGCTCTCTATGTTGAACTAGTTCGTCTGATGCTCCAGGCCCCTCCCGGCAATTGTTCTGGATTCACATATACATCGAGAAATCAAATACGCGTCCGTAACAAACATAAGCTCACCAGGAGGCAAAGGATGTGGCAAGGATTTCAAGGCTTGACAGGCTTGATTTCTTATATCAGCTCAACAGGCTTGATTTTGTATATTTTAGGGCTTGGGGCTTTCAGGTGACAGCCTGGTCTCCCTTTTCATGATACAGGCCTCCGCCAGCGTGATGCCGCGAATGCTGGCTGTGGGAATCTGGGCCTGATGCAATGCAAAGTCACTCCACTTCGCGCGACCGCGACGCCGCGAGTTCTGAAATGCTCCTAAAGCCATCCCACGGTATTCTCACACAAGGGTCTCAAGAGCCCCAAGCCCCCAATCCTTACATCTCGAGAATCAGCGCAGCGTTCGCCCTACGCGGGATGGCTGGGTCTGGCACGGGGTCGACGTCACGGCGAAATGCCACCGCGGAAAGGCAGCAGAGCTTCACTGCCGCGTCCTGGTGGAGGGCTGGGTGTTGAGGTTGATGTTGCGGATAGATATATGTATATATTCTATATGTATATATATATATATGCATAAATACGTATTCCTATAAGAGAGAGAGAGAGAGAGCGAGAAAAAAAATGGTGCATATATTTACACATCACATCTCCCAGCCAGTTGCTGCCCCCAAACTTAAAGGCTCGGCCCACCATCCTTGCCGTCGAGATCATCGGACGGGTCCCGCTCAGCAATGCCCTACCGGCATGAGGAGACACACCGAAAGAAAGCAGGCGCGTGAACTCTCAAAATGAAATCATCCGTGGCTACTGGGCATCTGGGATAGAATCGGCACGGCGCTACTGCATTGTTTTGCAAGCAACGGCGCCGGAAGCAGCAGGTGTTGATGATATTTCTCTTTTTCTTCTCCTTCCCTCATGCGGGGTCGTTTGCCTGAACTTTGTTTGGTTTGGCCATTCAGTTGCCATTTCAGGTCTGGATAGTCGTGGTAGTGGTTGCGGATAGCCTCGGATTTCGTGCAGGTGCTGCGCGCCCAGACATACCAGAAAGGGTCCCGGTAGCCTTTATCTTCTGAATTGAACCCTACAACAACAAGACACCCTAAACAACACAAAGACCCCTAAACCCTAAACCCTCAACCCTCAGCCCTAACCCTAAACCCTGAACCCTAAACCCGGAACCCTAAACCTTCAACTTGGAAAACAACCCGGGTCCACCCAGGCCTGGTCCTGCGCGAATTCCACGGCCTCCTCCAAGGTGCAGCCCTCTGACTGCATCCTCCCAAGCTGAGGCGCCACGAATCAACGAATCAAACAACCCCCAAAAACCCAAACATCTCCCCCAAACATCTCCCCCAAACATCTCCTCAAAAGCAGTTCGCCTCCCCCCCTCGGCCCTCCTGAAAAAGACTTAAAAACAGCAGAAGAGGGGATCCTGGTGAGGATGAGGTTCGTGGTGGAGTTGAGGATGCCGGAGATTCGGCGCACGCAGGCCCCGGGCAGCTGCCGCAGCAGGGAGAAGACCGGAACCTCGCAGTTGGCTTAGGCTTCTTCCTCGGAAACTGAGGGAACACGGGTCCCTAGATCATGACCCATCATCCCTTGCGGGAAATTTTTGAAAGGGGATACCTCATCCCCACAGTTCCCGAAAACTAGGGCTTCGGCCTCAGGATATGTGAAACGAGATCTACCGGTTTCATTGATGCTCCGGGTTTACAGGGCTAAGGGTCGGGAGTTTGCAGGTTTTTCCAGGTTTTGCAAGAATAGGAGCAGAGCTCAACCGCGCAGTGGAAGCCCTTCAGAGGACCTCAAGCAACCCCACAATTTCTGACAAACCCGGCCCCTCTGAGCGAACTCTGAATCCCTATGTTCTATGAGCCAAATTTCAAATCAAACATAACCCCCAAGGCGATAATCATGAAGGGCAACTTCGCCCGCAACCTCCAACCCGGATTGTAAAAGCGGGCGGCCCCGTCCATCACGCTGGACTCGAAGAGGAAGCGCCGTTGGTTCTGGGAAGCGAGCTGCGAAAGCCTCCCCAGGAAACCCGCAAACTTTCAAAGGCCAAGCCGCACCTCTCTCAATCACATTGGAGGGGGTGGGGTTCCTAAAATGGGCACTTTTGTGCCAATAATTCCCACAGCAAGGACCGGGGGGGGGGGGGGGGTGTAGGGACCCCTATTGGGCAAGCGGTCTACCCCTGCACCAAAGCCTGCGATAGCCGAAAGCAACAGGCGGCTTGCTGGCAGTGATGGCATGCGCCTCGGTTGCCAAAGCGATCATCTGCACTTAGGCTTTGGGGTTTTGGGGTTTCGAGACAAACTCAACCCACATACGCATACGGGTTTGCTAAAAAAGCTTCAGGGCTGTTCAGGGTTTACTGAGGCGCATCCCAGAGGCTGGGGGCGTGAGGCGGAGGGCCGCCTCGAGAAGATCTAGGGCCGGCTGGCCGTCCCGATGCGAGGCGTTGATGGCCTCCAGGACCTGGAAAGGCTCAGGGGCTATATTGAGCATCTTCCGACAGAGGGTGACCTCAGAGGGTGGCTCTATGGCACCCCCATAAAACTACTGCACGCATGACTTATTCTAGGAACCTCCATATTACTTTACCCCTATTTTCGGCAACCCCCGCAACCCCCCGCATTGTGATTTCTGTGGGCGCCAATTAGCTGGGGTCCCCCACTGCATCGCAGTGTCCGCTCAGGTGCTGGAGGAGGGCCTCTAGATGCGGTCTTGGGGGTTCCCGAACATAAGGCTCAGGGTTTAGTAGTAGGGTCCATAGCATTTGGGGTTTTGCGGCTTGTTTCTTATAGGGTTTGAGCTTCACAGACGCTGGGGGATTCAATGGCGGCCGACCGGCGCCTTGAGTGCGGGGTTGGGTTTAGGGTTCGGGGAACTGGTGTATGAGCATTCGGCCTGCTGAAGCCAGATGTAGGGGCTCAGAAGGGAACGAAGCCCCACAGAACGCTGCTGATCTACCAGCGGAAGAGATTCACACACCCAACACAACCGCGCCAGCCCTGCACTGCACCCCCTAAGTGCCCTAAAGCCCCAGACCCCTAAACCCTAAACCCTAAGTAAACCCGAAGCACCAAACCCCAAACCCGAGAAACCCTAAGCCGGAGAAACCCTAAACCCGAAGCACCAGACCCTAAACCCGAAACCCGAAGCCCTAAACCCGAAACCCTAAACCCTCAGTCGAGAGCCAGGGCCCTGGCCTTCGCATCCTCAAGCTCGGTCCCAAGGCCAGCAAGACTGGGGGACGCCAGGCCTAAGCACCATGACCGTGCCGGGTAGCAGGGCTTGGGGGTTTAGGGTTTCGGGTTTAAATTAGTTGAGGGCGATGTGTCCGTGCTTGAGTTTTTCCACCCCATGCAACTTCAAAAAAACTCCCCAAAATTCGGGAGCCCGGGCAGGCATCCAGGTCCAAGCCATCCGGGCTGGCGACGACGCCACGGCTGTGTGTGGCCTCAGATTAGGGTTGAGAGTCTTTAGTAGGTTTATGTAGGGTTTCGAGGGTTGTCAGATTTTGGGTCCGGATTTGTGAACCTGGGTGGCCGACGATGCCAACCACAATCACCCGAAGACCATAACCTCGGGTGCGCCAGTGCTAGGCCTGCGCCCAAAGGAGGGCTCCCCCAAATTGGGAGCCTTGGGTTACCACAAAGACTTCCGCAAAGCAGAGCACCGGGTGGCGTGAGAGGAGCTCGTCCTCCTTGCACTGGAGCAAGCGCAAGAAGGCCTGGCAAGAAGGGGACCGCTTGACGCAATTGAAGCCCCTCCGACAACGGCGATGCAGCTCCTGCCTTGCCCACGTTGCCCAAACCGAGCAGCGCCACCCGGATCACCAGGGCCATCCGACGATGTCTACCGATGGATGAACGGTTTATATGAACAGTCCATGTCAGTGTGTGAGCAGGTCTTCATGCTGCTCATTTTGTATGATCGAGGGTCGATGCCTAAAAAAGGCTGGCCGGTTCAAGCAAACAACTGCCAACCCAGCTTGGCACATAAGCACTAGGTCTCGCACGAACTCGCGGACGTGCCCGCCCCCTACCTCTCGGAGAGTAAGGACCACCAGACCTCCAAAGCCAAAATTGCGCTGGATCACAAACTGGCAAAGCTCAGCAATTTGCCTTGTCGCACGCGGATGCCTCGGCACAGGGAAACACATCAGCCGCGCGCATCAGCGCGACTCCTCTTTTGGGGGAAGTATGGCCCCGGCTGTCGATGATCGGATTCAGGGGCATGGTCCAAAACTGCAGCTCCCGGGCCGCTGTGCCGGCGCCTCTCACACTTCAAAAAATTGAAGCTTCCAAGTTTTTGAGGTTTTGCTCTTCTTCAGAGTTCACTTCGTATTTCCAATCTGTGAAGAATTCGGGCTTCGCTTGTCTCAAAGGGGGCACCCATGGAGTTCACGGCGCAGAACATCTCCAGCGAGTAGAGGGTGTCCGGACCTTACGAGCACAAGCGTCTCTCAATCAGGAGGCTTTTGCCCTGTACCCTCCCAAAACCTCCCCAAACCCCCCAAAACCCCCCCGAACTCCCCCAAAACCCCCTAAACCCCCCTAAGAGACCCTTGGGCCGAGCTTCGAAGGCCCCCCAAACGGCCAGTGAGGTGCTCGGAGGACTTTGACTGCAGGGAGCCCATCTCCCATCGGCAGCGCCTCGGAAAAACACTTTTCCTTTTTCTTTGTTGTTGTTGTTTTTTGTTTTTTTTTTTGGGGGGGGGGTGGGGGGTTAGGGTTTAGGGTTTAGGGTTTAGGGTTTAGGGTTTAGGGTTTAGGGTTTAGGGTTTAGGGTTTAGGGTTTAGGGTTTAGGGTTTAGGGTTTAGGGTTTAGGGTTTATAGGGTTGACTGGGTTTAGGGGAACCAGCAGAATTCTAGGATCTACGGCGTCCCCTCCACACTGTCGTAGTGCGACGCGTGAGTTGGGGGGTTCCGACCACAAGACCGGACCGCTCAATCTCCTGAGTTCCCCCTAACCCCCATGCGCCGAATGGCCTGCAAAGGTCGCTCTTGTCCAAGGACAGATCCGCTGCTGCGGAGGTGCGGCCTCCAGCTGTTTCCAAGAAAATTTGTTGGTACTTGCGCGTTGGGATCACGGGCTGGCGAGTGGCTTATTTCTCGCGTCATGTCGGTCGATGCGAATTCGGGGAGATTAAGAGTGGCAGAGGCTTCAGGGTTCGGAGCCGTATAGGAAGAGGGAGAGGGGGGAGAGAGAGAGAGAGAGAACAAAGACAAGGAGAGACCTCAGCCTCCTCAGCCTCCTCAGCCCCCAGCTCTTGGACAGGCTCCGGCTCCTGGGGCTTGGGGAATCATCGGCGATGGACAGCTGGGCTTCGTAGCCTTTGGCAGGAGACGACAGCATGCAACTCAGTCACGGGAAGGGCACAGCAAGAAGTATTAGGGTTTGGAGATGTTTGGAGTCTAAACGGCCTGCGCCCAGAGCAGCGAACTAGGAAAGCCGAGGGCCCGTCTGCGTACTTCTTCAGCCTGCAACCTCGGTCAGGCTGCAGCGGCACATATGGTTCAGGTTCTTAAGGGTAAGGAAACCGTGCCACAACACACAAGCCTCGACCGAAGCTGCATTATTTCCTCAGAGGGGCTGCCACCGATCTCCCGTTCGCTCATTCCCAAGCACCTCCCCAAGAAGCGCTTCTTTTGCATTCAGTTCTCTTGGAACTGATGCACCCCGAAACCCAAAACCCTACACCAAGTGCTTGTGGGTACCACATGGTGAGCATTCAAAATGGTGGCCTGTGGCGGCTTCCACTGGAGGTCCACGTAAGTCGTGGAGGCGCCAGCTCTCGACAGACCCCTGAGGAGAAAAAAAAAAAAAAAAAAAAAAAAACGGCTTTCGAAACAACAAACGATCCCAACCCGACGGAGAGTGCACCATTGACAAATGGACCCTGAACCCTATAAGCCCTATAGAACCTAAAACCCGCCTAGCTGCGGCCCAGAGGCAGAGGCGGAGAACAGCGGGCATTGGTCCGGCAAGAGCAAGAGATGCTGTCACCTGCTCACAGTGCTGACGGCTCCCCTAAACCCTGAACCCCTAAACCCCTAAACCCCCTAAACCCCTAAACCCTAAACCCTAAACCCTAAACCCCAAACCCTAAACCCTAAACCCTAAACCCATCCTAAACCCTTGTGATGATTGGGTGTCAGAGGATGTCAGAGCTTGCCCCCACCTGCGCCCGCGTGGCTTTGGAGGCGTAGGTAGAACTCGTAGTCCGTGTCTGGGAGCAACTCGTTAAGTTCGTACCTGTCAAGCTGCAAGCTTAAAAGGCTCCTAAACCCTAAACCCTAAACCCTAAACCCTAAACCCTAAACCCTAAACCCTAAACCCTAAACAAAGCCAGTCCGAGCCAAGGCTCCATGAGGCTCTGGGAGCCGGACTGGGTGGCTTCCGGACTCACATCAAGGATCTCATCCCGGCCTCAGGAAGCAAAAGGGAACACGCCCAGCAAGTCGAACATGGCCATTCTAAGGAGGTTCACCGGGGGGGGGGGGGGGCGTTCTGAAGCAGTACGAAAAAACAATCTGCCGTAGGTGTGAGGCGGTCTGTCTTCACGCGAAGGTGGATCACATCGACCGGGATCTGCAGCAGGGCGACGCTTTCGACACACTTTCCCATCTACCAACTATAATGTTCACCCCTACTTTTTGGAAACCCCCACCTGTAAAATCAAAAGCGCTCTCGGAGAGAAACTCTCAGAAGGGGCGCCTTCTCCTCCAATTCGAATCCCGCCCAGCCTCTGAAGATGCAAGTGTCTCTCTAAAGGGACTCGTCTTGAGGCTTCCAGCGCTTATGAACCTACTGATGGGAATCCGGAACCAGGAATAGGAACAGCCATGGACAACCTCTGAAGGGAACACACCTCTCAAAGATCCGGACGGAGCGTGGCACGATGGCCGTCGCAACAGACCTGCAGGGTCGCCTTGCAGACACTCAGACGGTTTGGAGTTGAGAGTTTGGGCTTGCCTCCTTGCACCTTGGAGCAAACCCTAAACCCTAAAACCTAAACCCTAAACCCTATAACCCTATAAACCCTCAACCCTCAACCCTAAACCCTAAACCCTAAACCCGCAGACTTAGGGTTGACGTAAGCTGCTTCTGGGTTTAGGGGTGCTCTTGAGGCCCGGGCAAGTGGAGGCGGAACCACCTGCGTAGAGGCCGCAGGTGCTTGAACTTCAACTATCTGACCGAACTCTCCCTCCTGACCTGACAATTATGGTGGGAGTATATATGTATATACATATATATATATACATATTTAAAAAGGTTAAAGGCTGCCTACTCAGCTGCTAAGCTTTGCCTGGTGGATGACCTGTACCCGCAGCGGCTCGCCAATGCAGCCGATGATGCCTTGGGACAGTGAGAGTCTCAATTGATTGGGGCAGTTGCCTTGGTCCATACGAGCATCCGTATCATCAGATTTATTCTGAGCATGCTCTGATTCTAATTCAAGGTACCTTCTACGAGCTGAAAGCTCCTGCTGCAAACGGCTCTGCAAGGGCTCAAAAGGCTGTAATTAAGGTGAAAGTGCCCGGGGTGCGTTCTGCCCCGGGTTGCATGGACGTAGGGTGCGCACGATTCTTGCGCGAACAGAAGAGGCGGAACTCCAAGTCCTGACAGGAGGAGGCAAAGACCCAAAAATCACTCAATAACCCAAAGGATGTCTTGCCACACATCACAGGTGAGAACAAGCACCTCAAATTGCCCTCTTGCCTCCTCTGCCGAAGCTGCCGTCCGCCTCTGGCCACGCAGCAGGAAAGGCCTGGGAAGAATCTCAATATAAGGGGCTCTCAAGGATTCAGAAAGGCAAAAGTCGCCACTCAAAACGTTCAAAGGCCCCCCAAGCTTTGAAGCGACGAACGAGAGAAATGCGCGTCCCTCTGGGCCCCTGTGCGCTACCAACTCCACGTGGCCGTACATCCTGGGCTCTTCGGAGCACGTTTTGCGCAAGATCGTGCCTTGTTGAGTTGCTTTGTGCGTGCGAGGTTCTTTCTCGGGTTTAAAGTTTGGGGTTTGGGGGTTTGAGGTTACTGGTTGAGGGTTCAGGTTTTGGCTGAGGAGTTTTTGGGCTTGGAAACATATGGAAACACGTGGTCTCGTCGTGCCAGTGTGGTGCCTGACTGGCCACGAGGTCCCTGACCCAGGAGACACATCGAGCCGTCCAAACCGTCTGGAAACCATCAGCTAAAGTAAGCCGAAGGCATTTTGCAACACAGACATATACCAGCACCAATGATTCCTGAAAATTTCTCTGCAATACAGGTGTCTGGGAGCTTCCAACCCCGTGCGGACTCCAGCTCTACAAATTATGTAGTAGCTTGCAAGGCGTGTCAGCTATGACCGTTTGCGTTCTGAAGGAACTACCTGCTACCTCAAACAGTGTAGGGCAGGTCATATAACCTTTGCTCCGTGGAAACGACCTGCAACCCCAAACCCAACCCAAGCCAAACAGCCCAACCCCCCCCCCCCCACCCCACACAGAAGAGGGCGCGGCATGAGCTTGCCATCCCGGTCCACCTGGAGATCCGCCTGGGTCGGGCTCATGATTCTTGGTGGGATTTTTGATAGGATTCTTAGAGTTTAGGGTTTACAGGGTTTGCAGGCCCCTCTAGGGCTTACAAGGCGTTCTTGGGGACCGTAAGAGATTTCGGGAAGGACGTCGAGAGGCTTAGCAAGGTTGTTCAAGGGCCCGGACACGAAGCCCTGGATCGATCTCGTTGAAGGACTGGCTGCCCAGGTAGAAGCCACCACCCCCTGAGGGGAACCATGGAGGTCAGATCACTAGTAGTGTTACTATTGTTACTATTGCTATTTTTCTGTTATTCATCATTATTTTTCTATTGTTACGATTCTTGGCATGATTACTATTTTTGTGATTATGATTTTGGTATTGTTAACTATCTTTGTTATTGTTATTGTCATTGTTATTGTTATTTTTACTGGTATTATTATTGGCATTATTATTCGTGTCATTTTTACTGAGGGTTTGGGGATTAGGATGCATCCCACAAGCACCTCCCCCGACACTCCCTTCAAGGGTCCGCAAAAGGGGGGCCTGCGTTGGTCCAGCGCAGGCCGCGCGGCACCAGGGCGATGAAGGGCGTCTCGCCCAGCACCTCCAAACAGAAAGGGGCGGATGTGGGGAGGGGGTGGGTCATCTTCTGAACCCTAAACTACCCGAAGCTACCCTAAACTCCCCCCTGAAGCCCTCAACCCCGAAGAGGCCAAGTCAGGGTCTTTTGTTGTCTTTGGCTTCGGCGTCGGAGGGGCTGGCAGCACCTTCATGCACGCCAGGGTCCAGAAGCCCGATACTAACTCTGCAGAACGCGCGGCTCCGTGGCTGGGGCAGTTGATCACTATCACTAGAAAACCACTCAAACTAGCACCCGAATGCGCCTTTTGCTGTCGAACCTCGTTTTTTTGTGGAGTGATGGGGGAGTGCGATGATCACACGGCAAGTAGCTGACATTGCACTTTCAAGTCGAGTTGAAGCTACAACAGCTACAACGAACAAGAAGAGTTTATAGGGGCCCCATGCTCCCTTTGCCAGAGACAGCGCTCTCACTCGTTAACGACGCACAAACACGCCGCAGCTGCTGGTCAGCCTCGTCCCAGATAAGTTTGGGGGGCGTTCTCAGAACATTCTGCCCTGGCTTCTCCAGCACCCGTGGCTGCCAACGAACGCCCTCGCATTCGGAGATGCTGGCTTATTACAAGCGATCTCAGTGACAGCACCCTTCTGACCGCAAATCCACAAAACCTCGCAGTATCCAGTGGCAATGATCTGAGAACATGATGCCGTCACTGCCTCTCGATGCCCATCCTTTGCGCAACCCTTGGGGTCGCGCATCGGGCAAGGGAGTGTTGAAATTGCCTCCCTAAACTATTCTACACGCAGTACGACCCTCAACCCTCAATAGTATTGTTATTCTTCTTATTAGTATTGTTATTCTTGTTACTATTAGTATTTTAGTCTTGTTCCTAAACCGACCTGCTCTGAAGGTTCACCCGGGGAACGCAGACCGGTGCGCTCACCGGAGGCGCATCTGCGCCTGACCCGACTCGAGCAGGCGCGCTTGGCCTGACAGGGCTCAAGCCTGGGTTTAGGATTCAGGGTTCAGGGTTCAGGGCTTCAGGGTTCAGGGTTTAGGGTTCAGGGTTTAGGGGTTTCGGGTTGAGGGTTTAGGGTTTAGGGTTTAGGGTTTAGGGTTTAGGGTTTAGGGTTTAGGGTTTAGGGTTTAGGGTCTTTTGCGGGGTGGACTTGGAAGATGTTTCGCTCCATGCCAGGTCGCGGCCTCCATTCTCATTCACTGACAACCTCGTCGGCTCGCTGTGGTTGTGATGACCTGGGCTTTTTGGGCCCCACCTCCTCACCTGCCACCCCAACCCCCCAACGAAAACACGCAAAGCAAAAAGGCAAAAGCAAAAGGAGCCACATGAAGGATCGCGGGAAACCTTAAGCCGCCTAAAGCCTGAAGGAGAGGTCGTTTCAGGGTCTGGGCTCTCTGAGCACCACGCCTAGCCCGCCCGCCTCGAGAATTGCCAGGATCTTCTGAACGCCTCTGGAGTTGAGTCGTTGCGTTTGAGCTTGATTGGGCCTGGCCCCTACGGGCAATTTGTATTGATCATAAAACCCCCGTCTGAAATCCTAATTAGAACAACCCCTCGCCCCCGGAGATAAAGCCAGCGAGCCTCTTCTGCAGAGCTGGTGACAGCGCTCCCTCTGGCCCCAAACCCCAGACTCTCCAATTCCCTAAACGCCAGACCACAAGCACTACACCCTAAACCCCAACCCAGCTCCCTTTCTGAGGGCGGGGCGGTTCCCGGTGTTGGGCAGGCCCTTGTCCTTCAAGAGCTCCTGTGGTTGGGAAGTGTTCTTTAGCATGCTTCCAGCATTGCTTCCGTGCTGCGCCGTCAGTTTCATCAGAACGGGGTCCTGGATCTCCTCGTCCGATTTCCCCTGGCGCCAGGCGTGGTCAACAGAACTGCATGGGAACTTTTCAAGCCTTAACACTGAAAGGCCCGAAAGGCCCTGAACCCTAAAACCTCTAAACCCTCCAAGTCCAGGCCACCTCGAGATCTCGTACGTCACTGAAGTCCGCGCTCACCTGGAGCCCATGCTAAGCTGCTCCCCTCAAAGGAATCTGAGGAGCCCAGCCGGCCTGGATGAGCATCTCCTGGCGAGCTGGGATGTGTAATTCTGGCCAGGCCGGCCGAATCAGACTAGTGGGGGGAAACCCGGCCTTGTAGTAGTGACGTTGCTTCAGGAAGTACCTGCCATCCCGGATTTCCCTCTGAGCTGTCCAGCGTACAACCCCGGGCGCACATGGCAACGTACTTGACCTGAGTGCCAGGACTCTCGAAAGAACATGGACGTTTAGAAACCAAACCCCTACACACCCCAAACCCAAACTCCCAAACCCTAAACATCCCTGAAGCATCCCTCAACATCCCTAAACCCGAAACTTCGGCCCAAGGGGCCGCGGTCGCGGCCAAGGCGAGGAGCGTGAGGCTGGTGGTCACCGTCACCAGCAGCGTCTGGATGTCGAAGATGCCCAGCTCGCCCTCTGGGGGGGGGGGGGTGGAGGCGTGCGGAGGCTCTGTCGGCTTGTGTTCTTGCACATGTCTTCATTGAAAAATATACACTAACATAATGAATAGTGACAATGGTAATGACAATAATAATAATAAGAAGAAGAACAAAAAGAATAAGAATTAAATGAATAAGAATAAACATTAAAATGATAATGATATCAATAAGAAAAATTAAGAATACATATATATATATATATATATAAGTATCAGGTATGAAGTTTAGATAAGTTCAGCAGATTTCCGTTCCATTACTTGGGGACTATGCGTCTGCCCTGAACCCTAAGACAAGCCGGCCTCAGGCATCGCCGACCTCGGATGCTCCCGCAGATCGTTTTGGGCCCAAAGCCGAGTAGACCGAACCCTAACCCCGAAAACCCTAAAAAACCCTAAACCCAAAAAACCCGAAACCCTAGAAAACCTAAGCCCTAAAATCCCTAAACCCTAAAAACCCTGCTAAAGCCTAAACCCTAACTTACTAACGGCCCGCCTTAAAGCTTCAACCTGAAGGTGGGGCTGGGCCAAGCCGCAAGTAGACTCCGTGCATGTCCCTTCTGCGACGCTTCTCCGGATAGTCCGAGTAGAGGACATCAGTAATCTGACCGGCGTGGATCTAGGATTGAGGGACTTAATAATGCTGTGGGGCTCTCCTGATCCTTCAGCAGGGCTTCAGGAGGCTTCAGAGCTCTACCTCCTGGTCCTGTCGGAATTCTCGACTTGGAAGTGAACCTGGCCTTGTACGGATTGTCCGTCAGCGGCGAGAGGGAGTACCTCGCTGTCAAGAAAATATGTTCAACCACATGCCTGTATATCAGCAAATCGAGGCAAAGTCCCAGTTCTTTAAACCTTACAACATGTATCTCTACATCTTCAAGTTCCCCGACTGGAGGTTCAGACGCCAGCTGAGGTGCCCACACGTAGGTCACCAGCGGCCGCCGGTCGGGTCCCCTGAACAATGCTCTTGTCTTCTTACCGTATATGCTTCGTTATACTTGCATCAGGGATGCCCTCAGCACTCAATCCCAACCCCGCTTGCGAGGACTCGCTGAGGCCTTACTGTCCGAAGTATGTATGCCTTCCTGGCAATTCACTTTCTGCTGCGCTCTGCCCAGGTGTGCGAATATGTCAATATGCGACCTCTCCGTGCCAGAAAAGGCCGCGAAATTCCGTGAAGCTGTGTTGCTTAGGAACCCCATTTCGAGTTGTACCAATCCTCGCTCAACGCCTGGATAAAGTGGCGGAGCATCTGAAGGGCGGAAACTTCGCTTGGAATTTGTTGCTTCTCGCGTGACTCTCGCTGCCGCGCAGAAATAGACTTTTGCAAGCCTGATGAGGAAGACAAGAAGATTCACTGTGAGGTGCTCGCGGCTCTCAGGTTGTATTTCGTGTCATGGTGCTTCGCGCAACGGAGCACAACTAGCGGATACTCATGGTATATATATATATATATATATATATACATACCAGAGCTGGGTCACAGCAGCTCAGTGCAGACCGGGCACAGCAAGACTCCATGCCACGGCCAAGTATCGAAGTACTTGATCTTGAGCGTCACCGTCAAGCCCTGGTCGTAAACAACGGGCCATTTGGGAACACACATCAGACGCCCAAAGCTTGCGACTTGCGAGGCGTAACAATTTCGGCTATAGGGTGCCCTCCGGTCCTCGTAGCGCAGGGAGTGGCCACTCCCATGGTAGCTGGAGCCATCTAAACTCAGGCCCATGGCCTCGGAACGCTTCCTCCCGCCTTTCCAAAGCGACAACAAGGGAACCCGACCCTAACCCCTAACCCTCTATGTAAAACCCCATAGACCTACAAAGGCACGAAACCCAGCAAGCCCTCTTTAGAAGAATCTGGGATGCAGCTCAAAGTGGCCATCATCAAGGTGCCCACGGTGAAGTAGTCCAGGCCATCCTCCGTGGAACTTCCGTCGGATGCACAACATGTCAACATTACTATTGTATCTTTCTGCTTAATTATATTCTATGATGATATATTATACTATGACTGTATGAAGCAGGCCGTCTCTTGGCCTTCGCTGTGGAATTCGGCTTGATGTAACAGGGGGCCTCTGCATGGAACAAGAACTCGAAACACACGGAGACCCTCAAGGGACAGCCTCGCTGCCTTGTCGGTCCGGGAGCCCTTCCACGGCTGCGTCATGGAGGTGTTCGTACTATTGCAGAGCTGGTTCCTCAAGAGGCAAGAAGCCATGTGGCTGCGGCCGCTTCGGCACATGGCACACCTGACAGCTTTTTGGGGCTGCGGCTGTAGCTCGCTGGTCCCATTCACCAGGAGCCAGCCTGCCATCTCGCCTGAAGGGCTTAGGAATTGGGCCCCCCATTGAGTACGGCATCGGATGCCGGATTCAGCCCCAGGCGACTGGTCTTCGTGATTCCGAGCTCCTCGTGTCTGCGACATGAGATGATGTGAGAACTTCAATGAGAACCGGTATCCATGATTTCTGCTAAATGTGGCAGCTAAGCACAAACAGATGAGGACTCCACAAAAAGAATTGTGGCCATTGCACATTCTTCGATCATACCCGATCCTCGTTCTGCACGGCATGGGCGATTAGAACGGTGAAGTCCTGGCAAAGTTCCACAGTTCCAAAGCTCCAAAGCTGCGCTGCCGTACCCATGCAACCGCAACATTACCATGCACCGGGGCCTCGATGTCTGCCATGAACCTGGCTGTCGCCCACCCCGAAAGCAGCTGTCTTGTGTGTGAGGACTCATATGGTAAGCAAGCGATCACGTCCCAACACCCCTCCCCGACCCCGGCCTGCTTTCCGTGCCGCTTGTGACCCAGAGCTTGGTGCAGCCATCTTGGCCACAACTGGCATTTCGCTCCTTGAGTTTTCTCAAGATAAAGATATATATATATATATATATACACATATACATATACATATACATATACATATACATATACATATACATATACATATACATAAACATAAACATAAACATAAACATATACATATACATATACATATACATATACATACATATATATATATATATGTAATGTATATGTAGAGAGAGAGAGAGAGCGAGAGCCCTAAATCAAGGCCTGCAGAACACACTCACTATTATGTATATTCATGTACAGTATTGTATACTTTTGTATATTGTGCACACTGTGTATATGATGTATATCACGTATACGACGTATATCATGTATATGATGTACATGATTGTGCACATTATGTGTATCGTGTATATGTATAGATGCATATTTACATGTGTATATGTGTATGCATGTATTCTGTTGCATACTCACTTCGGCATGCTCTTTTGGCTTCTTGTGGCTGCTCCTGGATGTACTCGTGCCTGAAAGTGTTGATGACCTCATAGGCGACCGTTCCAACTGCTGCAACAACCACACTGAGGCCTCCTAGTCTCTCTTCGGTTTGGAGGGCGTTTAGGGCCATCATTCAGGGTTTTTCAGACCCCGCGCCGAGATGCAATGTTGTCAGGATAGGTCTGAGTGCCACCGGCCCCATCCACATACCTTAGTTGCTGCGTTCTGGGCTTTGGAGGCTTGAAATGTCGACACTTGAACCCTAAACATCCGTAAACCCTTAAGCCCCGTAAACCCTGAAGCCCTAAAGCGACGTATCACGCCTGACAACCCCAACCTTAAGCCCGCTGCGCCTCACGAGCAGGAGGGGGGTTTCAAGTGTCTTCTTATTCTCCAAGACCCAGCAACCCCCGAAGGATCCGCAGAGAACTCTCTCGTGGGATCCCTTGCCATCCCCACCGTTGGTTGCTTTGTTGGGAAATATGAAAGGATCTACTTTGTTAAGGTCGGGGTTCGACAGGAACCTAAACCCTCAAAAATGCAAAGCACACCCTGTAAACATGAATCCAATCCAAACCCTGAGTGAAGGCAAGGTGGGGGGCGGGGCAGTACGAAAGGATCCCCCTCTAAACCCTAAACCCTAAGCCTAAACCCTCTCGATGGACCGAGGTCTCTGGATGTGTGCGGCCAGGTGGCTGGCACCTCGGCAGGTGTCTGGGGCTTCAGAGGTTTTGTGTAGGGCTTGGGGGTTTAGCGCAAATTGGGCTTTTTCGGGTTTCAGGCCCATGGAAATGCACGACAGGCACCAGTAGTTGGTGTAGCTGCGCCCAGGACAGGTGCATGAGGAGTTATCCGCCTTGCGAGCAGCTGAATCGTACTCCTTGTTTTTGAGCTGCAGACGGACGAGTGCCATGATGAGTATAATATAATATGAAGATTCGGCGCCCCAAGAAAGCATCGAATCCTAGCGTCAAGTCCGCTATGGGCCCCAGCCTTGAACTGGCAGCCATCCCTGCAGCAGTATGAGAGATCCGAGACTTTGCGGAAGTTGTCCTGACCTCCGTGACATCGGATGCTCTGGGACCCGTGGATTCGAGTCAGCCAGCTATTCCCCAGTACCAAAGGCCCTGGCAGGAGGCATCAGTCGGGTTGCAACTGCCCAGCGTGGGCTGCTGCAGTGTCATTCGTGTTGTCACAACTGGCGACCTGCGCCAAGTCGCTACAGCACGCTGCGGAAACAACCCAACCGGCACTCCAGATAAAAAAGAGCAAAACTGCCTGTACTTCAAGTAACTGTTGCCGCGCAAGAGCTGCCAGACGACGATATACACGGTCTGCACATGGTCCGGGGATGCAATCAGTGCTACACCTCCCCTTCTCTCAGCAGGCTCCATGTACACAGCATCAGTAGATGCAGAGGAGCGGCGATGATGAACATCATGCCCTCAGTTCCCACCACACAATGACCACATCGCAATGGGCACAGGCTGCTTTCAACCATCTCCAAGCCCAAAGGGCATACTGCAGAAGCCCCAAACGCGCATCGCGAATCCGGATGGTCTTCTGAGCATCGTAAACAAAAATGTCCTTGGCTGAAGCTGCAGAGAAGACCCGACGTCGTAAGCCCGGAGGCAAATCGACGAGAACCTGCAAGCCGAGCAGCATCGCAGTCATGACCGCAAATCGTGTGACCTCGGCCCGGCTACAAGGCAGAATGAGGCGCCTCAGAATTCCCCCGAGATGTTGATCCCAAATCCCCAAATCCTGTTGAGCCCGCGGCAGCCCATGGTTCCGGTCAGGAGAATGAATCGGTGAAGCTTGCGGCTCTCAGGTCTCAGAGTCTCGGAGCTCTTCGTGGCTACAAAACTTAGATAGGGGTTTGGCTTTGGGCTTTGGGGTCCTGCATGTGTTGAAGGACTTTCCTGTAATCGGCGCCTTGGCGGCTGTACATCTTGAGCCAGTCAGCTTTGCTGGAAAGCTTTGGATTTTGTGAGGTTGAGGTGTTTGTCTTGAAACGGGCTTGTGAAGTAAGTGCGGAAAAAATGAAGTTCTGTGAGGTCTGGGTGCAGGATGCTCAGGCCAGAGGGTATGTCAGGAACTTGCATCCTTGAACCTGCATATGATGTCCTTACAGCTATGCCGATACGGCCAGGACAAGCTTTGCAGCAGTCCACCTTGGCAGGTAAAGGACTGCCTTAACCGGGTAAAGAGCCGATAGCAGAGAGTGGAGAGTATCGTAAAGGGAACACAAGTCCACATACCCCAATACGCACGTGCAGGAGTCTAGTAAAAAGATGTCGAAGGTTGGTGCAAGGAACCCTGAAACTAACCTCGGCAACAAGGCGCCTTCTGTGGCACGGGCCAGGGAAGGGGCTCCCGCTCGTCGCGGAGCACTCGATGCTTCGGATGCCAGAAGTTGCAGGCCTTAAGACACAGAGCGAAGGCAGGGAGAAGGTCGGACGCGGGCTCACAGGAGCCTCATGTGCGAGTCTTTGGTGGCTTTGTGAAGGGTCTCCTCCCAAAAACGATCCCCTTCAACAGCCGAGACGCGCCCGCCAGCCTGTAGCGGACGACCACCACCTGGCGCCCACACGGAGGTTCTTACGCGTGCAGGATTTGATCATGGGATTCCACACAAAGCAGGGGGCCCAAGTGACTACCATGTCAACCTCGACCTCCAACTCCGCGATACTCTGCTGTGCTCTGTAGATTGGGGCCTGTCCCGAGCGAAGGGTCGTCGAGCCTCAGGATGTACGAGGACATTCCAAAGCTTTGAAAGTTTGATAAAGGGCTTATCAAGTTCAGGATTTGAATGGTGTAGAGCTTGAGTTTTTGGGGTGATGTGGGGCCCCCGGCTCACGGAGAGGACGTCGCTGATGTTGGGAAAGAGGGCTTCGTACTGCCGCCGCGTCACCTTTAGTGATCGACCCAAGATCGGCGTAGAGCAGTGAATGAATGCCAGGGTTGGGCGGGGGGACGTGTTCAAACGGTTTAAACTTTCGGCCTCTAAACGCACAATGTTTAAACAAAAAGTGCGTTTGCGGTTCAGAAAACTGTTTAAGCGTGGCTTAAACGTTAAGCGGCTGAAACAGTCAAATGTTTGAACCAGCACATGTCTAAACACATGCTTAAACATAAACAAACAGTGGCTGCAAAGCGTACGGGTTTTGGGGGCTTTGGGGTTTTGAGGCTTTGGGGTTTGGGGCTTTGGAGCTTTGGGAGTTTTTGGGTTAAGGTTTCAGGTCTAGTCTAGGGACCGCTCGTCGGGGACCTACCGCGCATTCCACATTGTGCGGTTGAAACCGTTTGAACAGCTTAAACGCCCGCGTATAAACCTTTGGGCGCCCTGGAAGCTACACAGAGTACGTATTTCAGACCACGAAAAGGCTAAGAACTTTGATTCATGGGGTATGTGTTTTGGACCACGAAAAGGTTAACAACTTTTATGGGGTATGCATTTCAGACCACGAAAAGGTTAACAATTCTTATGGGGTATGTATTTTCAGACCGCGAAAAGGTCAACAACTTTGATGGGGTATGTATGTCCACGAAAAGGTTAACAAATTTTATAGGTTATGTATTTCAGGCCACGGAAAGATGGGGTATGTACTTTAGACCACCAAATTTATAACAACGTTTGTGGGGTATGTATTTTAGACCCCCTCAGCCCTGGAAGAACCGTCCGGCATCCTAGAGTACGTAAACTACAGGCCCCGCCGGAAGCAAACAGTCCCACCCGCACCTGTCGCGAAAGCTCCTGTCCGACGGCCACAAAGCGGGCCAGGCAAGCCTGTCAGGCGTTTCGTGTTTTTTCTGCCTGGAATCAGTGAACTCTAGAAGGGTTTTGTGCTTCATATGCCCAGGGATTAAGGAGAACACATTTTGAGGGTGATTTGGTCCCGCGGTTAAGGCCGAGGTGACCGGCCTGCACAAAAACGGAACCCAGTCTGCATGTATCACCATCGTTTTGCGCAGTATTGCGTATTGGTTGCGCGGGCACAATGGCCCCTTTGAAGAAGTCCGGCGAAGCAGCGGGGCAACATCATGAGCATGGGATTCGGCGAGCGTGGAGGCGAGCATCATGAGTGCCAGGTTCCAGCTTCTTCTGCCACACACCGAGTGCTTCCTTCGACTCTTTCATTCCTTACAACCCCCCCCCGAACGTCAACGCATGGCGTACTCGGCAGGCGAAGGCCGAACTTGTCCTTCATCTCCAAGGTTCAGAGATGAGTGTGGAGATACTGGTATGATAAAGTGTGTACTGTTTGACAATCATGACTCTACTTCTTGCAAGTTCAGACGGACGAAGAGTATACCGATTACAATCCAGCTCCCGGCCTGCTTCATTCGCCGTGTGCCCTGCTCCTCCTGCCAACTCCAGCAAATCAGCTTGCACGAGATGCTCGTCACAGCAGAAGATAGCAGAAGCGTAGTTTGCAGGGCTTCTGGGAGAGGCGTCTCTACGGTTTCAAAAAGTGCCGGAGAATCATGAACACCTCCGTCATGTTGGCACCCCAATCATGAAGACCATGATTGGCCCCCCCTCTAGACAAGGGCCATATCCCAAAACAAGGAGACGTGCTAACTGGAGCCACCGGGGTCTCGGGAGCCTTTGATGATCCCGTTCACATTCCGCGTGTCTGCATGAGATGGGTTGCATGGTGAGGAACAACAAAGCGATCCACCTTCAGACCAGGCGAGGGGATGCACAAAGCGTGAGCTACTAAAAGAGAGACCTCTGTAGTCATTGTTGTTCCGCTGTATCACTAAAGAGAGGAAGGGACACAGAGAGTGTAGTGTTGCCTGGAGAACCTGACTTTCAGACCCTTGTGGTAGTGTTATATGACAGGCAGATACTCGTCCTTGAGATCTGATGAGGCTAATGCTGCCGACGGTTGAAGAAGTTAGAACTCTCGCATGCTTAATGAGCGTTTCACCTACCAGTATACCAAGGAGTGATTCACAGAAAGCGCGAGGTGTACATGAACAGCGAGGTTCCGGTCTTACCAGAGGCTTCCCGCGCCGCACCGGCTTGCGAGAGTCCTTCTCCTTGCGACGCTCTGCTTGTTCCGCCCTCTCCTTGGCAAGGCAGACACAAAGTCGTCCAATTTCGGTCCATTGATAGATATGCTGCAGATCATATGCACTTGTACTCTCAACGATCCGGGATCCGGCCTTCTCATGCCCGGGCGTGTGGTCACCTCAGCTGCATCCCTTGTGCACCCAAACGCCACAGCATGATATCATCGTGCTTCTGGAGGAGGCGCTGTCTGGAGGCAACGCCAACATCAGGCCTTCACCTCGGGACCAATATGACGAAGAGATTCTTGCGTGAATCTACACCCGACACCGCGATCGCTTGTCGAACAGTAAGTGTAGGTGGTGAGATGATGATCATGCCAAGAAGAAGAGGAAGAAAGTAGGAATAGAGCATAATTATCGCAACAAGCATAATCACAACAATAAGCATAATATAAAGAATAACAAGAACATGAAAACCACAACAACAGGAAGTATAAACAAGAATGAAAAAAACAAAAACGCTATAAGAAAGTAACAGTCGTAAGAAAATCATTACTATGGGTTCATGACAATCACACTACTAGCAATACTGCATACTCCGAAAATTCATGGGGACAAGGTCAACAAGCATGAAAATACACCTGCAGCATGCGTCAACCACCAGGTCGCGCGCGAACGCATGAGTTCCAGATGAGGTCGAAGCCTCGCACACTGACAGCAGAACCACAGCCAAAAGCTAAACCCTAAACGCTCAACCCTAAACCCTCAACCCTCAACCCTAAACCCTAAACCCTCAACCCTAAACCCTAAACCCTCAACCCTAAACCCTAAACAGATGCGCAAGCTGACACTGTGATTCAAAAGCCATGAGCAGGATCAGAGGGCCATCACTCTGGGCCCGACACGGTCTTTGAGGACACCCTCCGAGATCATGACATTCTCGGCCTCACGAGCTTTCGTAGCTCGGGCAACCGAAACATCCCTATGATGGCATGGGCCTCCGTCGGTGCAGGATTTTGAGGAAATGATCATTTTTCCAGCATCATTCTCAGTATTGCTACTGTTTTCTTTCCACTTCCTCTGCAACGGAAACGCTCCGGATGCCTTCTCCAGATCCGAGGTGTCTTTTCGCACGATCTGAGCATGGAGCACAATGATGGGGACTGCTCTTGCTTACCTTTCCCAACGCAATGGGATCAAGCAGCACCAACGCCACCTTGCACTCATTGCACTCCTAAAGCACCGTTTCTACTCTGGCCTGAACCCCCCAAAACCTGAATTCCCCTAACTAAACCTTAAACCCTAAACCCTGTAAAGCATAAACCCTAAACGCTAATACTTTAGGTCCCTGTAGCCCCAATCCCGAGCACCGGAATCTTGAAACACGAAACACGCGGGGTGCCTCCAGAACCGCCTCTGGTGGAAGGCAGGCATCTTTCCGCTTGGTCCGTTCCAGCCTCGACGCGATAAACCCTCAGCCCTCAAAAACCCAAACCCTCGCACGCCATACAGAACTTATGAGTCACCGGACTTAATGCCCCATTACAACATTCAGGGACGGTAGTTTTCAAAACGGGACGTATGAGGTTCAGGAGTCGATGGATGAGGAACATGCCATATCATGCCGCTGCGAAGATTTGGGGGTTGGGGATTGAACTTGAAAGGAACACATGACCCAACAGCACCTGAAACACCCAAGCCCGAGACACGGGAAACTTCAACCAAAACCAAACAACATTCTAATGAAGATGACTGGATAGCCCAGGAGCAAAACCTTTGAAGTGTTTTTTATGATGATTATGTTTGTCGGTCTCGATGCAGAAGGGATGTTGCATGGGCTGCATTTTGAAGGATCGGTTGCTAGACGCTGATTTGGGACCTCGCAACGGCTCGATTGCTCGGAGCCTTAAGGGCTTCGGGCGCCCCGATCAGTTGCTGGGAACTACTGATTTGGCTTGTAGCTGCTTCAAGAAATTACGACACACCTCGCCATCACGATCGTTTCCGGAAATCATTACTAACTGCTCGGTAAAAGTCCTCAAGCAAGCTACAAACCTTAAGTCCCCATCACATTTGGGTGCACACCACGAAATTGGAACCCCCTTGAGGCTTTTGAAGTTTGGGGGAAATCACGTCAGGGCCCCTGGCTGCAGGCACCGCCTACCCAAGGCGCAGAACAGGCGATCCACTGCCAGCGGCTCCGTGCCCCAATGAGCCTTCAAAACTTTCTTTCTTGGCAATTGGGGCTTGAGGTTTAGGCATGTTTGCCGGACTGACATGAGTTTACAACATCTTCCGGACGCAGGCGACAGCGTGGAACCTGATGCTTACGCCTTACGCGTGGGTTCCTGCGCACTCGAACCTTACACAAGAAGCCCACGCCCAAAATGCACAGGGCAAGCCGGGCTCCAGCGAGTTGGTCTAGCGATACATTTGGAAACTTGGGGCTGAGAACAGAACAGCGGCGGAAACTTTTTTGCTGCCCTGCGCGCGACCCTGTGGAGCCGGGAGGTCAGTGTTCCAAGTGCCCCGCCACTCTGCTGAAGGAGCAGGCGCTCCTCTGTCTTTGTTGCAACGGCCTGCGGAACCTGACGCTGATCCCGATGGATGACTCGGATGATTTTCGTGTCTGTCGACTTCCTGCCCCTCGCCGCGCGGAAAGGTCACAACTGCTTGACACTGCTTGACCCTCTCAGTTATCCAAGTCTTATCCAAATCTTGACGTGTCTTGACGATGGCCGGCCTTACAAGCTGCTCTCGTCCTCTGGCTTGCCGTGTATACTGTGGTAGACGCCGAGCACGGTCGCTGCAACTGAATCTTGAACTGTGGCCTCTACGTGCTGGAAGACATAGAGACTCCACCACCAACTGCCAAACTTCCACATGTAAATGGCAGTTTGCGCCGCCAACCTGGAATACAGGCGCACGCCGCTCGTTGCCCTCTGGTTCCTCTGGACGATGCGCCCAAGCACGCGGGCATGCATGTCTTCCAAACCCGGGAAGGGCTCGCAATACACCAGGCAGCGGCACCCATAGAAGCGGTCTGCATCGCTCAAGTGATCTGTTTCCAAACAGGTAAGGACTTGCTTCGCGTACTTTTCCTTAGCGCCTTTATCTCGGACGCAGGTCAAACACAAGAGCATCACATCAAACGTCAATTGCCACAGCTTGCCGCTTTGCCGGGCGTGCTGCGCTAGCAGGGCAACGATTTCGATGACAGCGTGTGGGTTTTCTTGCCACCAATGTCCCAGAGCAGCAGGGTGGAACAGTGACCGAACACCTCAGAAACGGAAACGGCCAGTGCAATCATGACAAGATTGGCCTTTGGCTACCCTACGATCTGGATTTCACATCTGTTTGTGCTTGGCTACTCGGCTACTTAGGGCGACTCAGCTTGTGATTGCCATGGCCATGGCCTTCGCAGCCTGCACGGAGCTGATGGTCATCCATCTCCGGGCCCAGGGAAGTGCTTTCTAGGGATTTCATCCGGTAGTACTTGATTCTGCCCATGTGCGGGTACACCAAGCTCTTGTACAGGTCAGTCCCTGGTGGCGGGGCGTCTGCGCGGAGGTGATCGCAGGCCAGGTAAGCATCAGGCCTCGCGTGAAGTAATCATGACAAAGACGTCGAGCTCTATTGCTCAACCCCGACTCTTGACCCGCAATGCGCAGCACTTGCGCGGCCACTTGACTCTGCCAGGCCAGCCTCTGCTTGACGACAGAGGCCATGTGAGCCACGAACACCTGACAAGAGAAAAAATCAGAGTAAACGGAACGAAAATGGACAGAGAAGAGCGTCAGATTTTGGCACCTGGGTCTGCGAGCGCTCACGGCAGGCAACCCGGAACTGGCCGAACTCCAGCACCTAAAGTCTTTGCCGCACACCGGTTTTGATTAACTCGTGTTGTTTCGGCCCAAGTGGCATCGAAATACTTCGAGATTTCTGGCGCCAGCTGCCTCGGATAGGCGACATCCACACTTTAGCTCAACTTCCACACTAGCGCTTGAAGCTTCACTGGGGTTTGTTTGGCAAGCGGCCAAGGAAACTGAGCTGGCCCAAGCGCAACATTCTCCTCTCAACCGGGACAATCGGTTAGCACATCCTTCCAACGTGGACATCATAAGGCATAAGGAACCACGTCAGTCGAACTCTAGATGCGCCGGCACGCTTCAACAGTCGGGGCTTACCAACGGGATCAGCGCCTCCTCCACGACTTGCACGCCCACCTCACAACAACCCAGCTATCGCCAGAGTAATAGCACCCAAGGAGATTTCGAAATCATGGAACGACAATGATTGACATGGCGTGGGCCTGAGGGGCACAGAAGAGGCTTGTCATTGCGTCCACCGCATCCCGCGCGCACGCGCGCAAGCTCTGACCTGACTCGGGACTCAGCTGGTTTCAGCCTGCCGGCAGGCCAAGGCGCTACAACTCGGCAGCCGGCTCACACAAGCCATGTTGCGCCAGGCTGACGCATTGGTCCACGGCATGAAATTCTTCAATCTGGACTTCCTGTCGGACACCCTACTGCGCAGGTTTTTTCACTCAGCGCTTATCTCGATTGGGGCTTAGCCGCTTAGCCGTGTTTAGCCAGTATCATGATCTCGCGCGGTCCTCGTCCACGACCTGCGTCTTCGCATAGCTGAGCCTGCGACATCACAACAACAGGCAATGGACCATCAACACAAATCGGCACAATTAAAGTAGCCAAGAAGAAGAAAGTAAAATGCCGCCCAGCAACCTTTCCCATTCCGGCGCTTCCTTTGCGTGCACAAGCATTTCTCACTGTCTAATATGGACATGGATGCATCAAATAAATTGCACAAAGTAGGTGGGCAGTCCTGAAACTCATGATCGTCACACTCTGAAGTTGGGCAGCACCACAAGGCAAAGTAAAGGCTCATGGGAGCAGAAATGGAAGGGGAAGCTAACTTGACTGCTGCTGGCACAGCGAATGATCCATAGACTGGCTGAGGTCAATTACGGCGCACAAAATCCGTGAAGGGAGGCAGGCGCAAGCAAACCCAGAGAGCCTAAGGAGACAAAAGTGAAAACATTCCGGGCACGAAGCTCGTCGCTCATGGCAATTGAGCCACCATGGAGAGCACGAGATAACCCAGCTGAACTACATGAGATGTGCTCGCTTGTCAAGAGCTCCCGGACGCGGGCGAGGATGCAGGCGAGGACGCAGGTAAGGATGCAGGTGATGCCTCTTCAGACGGCGCACGCCAGTTGCACTCCTCATCCTTATCCTCCCGTGGCACTGTGAAACAGAACTTCTTCTTCCAGCATTTGAGGCATTGTTCGTCCAACACCTTGGCAACAACAATAACATTCCGGTCTCCAACTGTTCACAGTACGGCATCCCTGTATGTCCCTTGGTTGTGAGCGCAGATCCCCGACACCCCCCGATCTCATACGCCGGGCGTGTACTCTGCACAGCACTTGTGCACGCAAGTTCTCGGGCTTTCCTGACGGGGGGGCCCTGCTGTGGATCCCTGAGCAAATCACCGAACTACGAATCCTGCCTGCTTTCTCCTAGCTGAGCCATGACTTGCGCTACCTTGTAACTATGCTGTTGTCAGCACGAGATGTCGACCCCACATCTGTAGTGAGGCTCGAGCATGTGCGCGTGTCGGCACACACTCAAGAAGGCACGCCATTGTAACTATTCGTACCCTCCCCTAAGCCACTGAAACTGCCACGGCCAACGCAGCACCGCGCAGGCTGGGCTGAGCTGAACGTCGCATTAGTCTTACAGCTATAGCGCATGTCATTCGACACCGGGAATGGGGACCCCGCCAGGCATTGGACGATAGCAGGGTTGTGTTGGCCGATGACACAGATAGCAATCAGAACGGTCACGAAAGTCAGAGGCCCGCCACCGCACATCCTGCCACAGGCTGCGAAAACTAAAGACCACCTGTTGGCCAGCCTGCAGATCAGCAGCAGAATGCCAATCAGCAGCCAGCAGAGCTGGAGCACGCCGATCATGGATCAACCCAGGAATTCAGCATGGCACGTCAAGTCAGCAACAAATGCTTGCCAAATGCTTGCAACCGCGGTCAATGATGCCGCCTTCTGCTTCTGGAGGCTCAGATCGCCGCACAATCAGAAATTGCCCAAGTCAAAACAAACCAGCAGCTACAGCACGTCGAACGGCCCCTAGAAAACTTCCACAAAACTCTTCGACGAGCGCGCATCATACTTTGTTTACGATGACCTGCCTGGGTTTGGTGTCGTTGCGTACTGATGCTCTGGCGAGTGGACACCCAGCGAGATGAATTCAGATGCCCATGTTGGGTTCGTGTTCGGAAGCCCCAATGCTTACAAAATGACCGTCCTTGCTGGCAAGCAAATCACGCAACACTGTAGACAGGGGGTTGAACACCAAGCCGCGCAACAGCGCTCATTCCTAGACACGCCACAGCATCACGGCAGGACCCAGGCATCCACTTGGACGGGTTTGGTTGGGTCTTGGGTCGCGGTCGGCGCTCGCTAACCCATTCGAAACCCCTTCTAAACCGTTTGAACCCTTGCAAAAAAAAACCTCTAAACCCTTCGAAACCCTTCTAAAATCTTCACAGGTTTGGGGGATTCCATGGTGGGTCTCTCGCGCGTCGCCCGCCTCCAGCGGCAAATGCTTCAGAGCCTGGCTGGGCATGCAGGAGTACCAACTATTGAGACACTGCCAGTTCCCTGGGGTCATGACCGAAGTTTAGCTGATGATTTCTGGCGCGTTCCGCATGCCATCTTCGAGCAAGCACGGTCAATCCACCGATGTGCACATATGTCATATACTATAACGTATTGGATTCTATGATAAACAATGATAGCAAATAACAGAGAACAAATATGATTCATATAGTAGAATACACTGTAATGCAGTATTCATATTGCACCGAATACATTGTGCAGATCATACATCATATCGTATTTAATGTAAAGTATATGGTGTGTAGTAATCAGTCTGATGTATACAATATCTAATATGAAATCTATGACATGTCATATGCAAGATACAACCACGTATGATATGATATATGATATATGATATATGATATATGATATATGATATATGATATATGATATATGATATATGATTCTACAAATATAATACAAATGGAAGTTATTATACAGCACACACTATGAAATAATGGATACTACAACAGATACAATATATGTGACTGAAGATATACGACACAATGCACAATATGTAAGATACATATAGCAAGATACAAAACGCAGACCGAATTTTACACATACATATACATATACATATACATATACATATACATAGGCATATACATATACATATACACATACACCTACATCTACATATACATATACATATGCATATACATATACATCTACATCTGCATCCACATCAACATCTACATACACATATGCATATGCAGATGCATATGCAGATGCATATGCAGATACACACACATACACATACACATACACATGCACATGCACATACACATACATATACATATGCACATACATATACATATACATATACATGTACATATACATACACATACACATACACATATACATGTACATATACATATACATATACTGTACGTTATATACATCTGGGGCGAAGTCCGGGGCCTCATCCAAGGCATCTGGCTGCAATGGCACGTGCGGAGATCCACCTGAGACACCCGGTGAAGGATTTGAAGGCCAAAGCCCTGAGAGCGCAAGGAATTCACAGTGATTTCAGGAATCCGTCATTGACATGGAGATGTGGCCGAGTGATCTCCCTCCTCAGCTGCCCGCCACAGATTCGGAAGAAGCGTGCCACGTCCTGCGCGTCTGACGTCAACGATGTTTGTTGCTACTGTCAGATCCGCTACCTAGATTCTTCTTTGCAACTCTTACTAGCGTACCTAGTATAAGAGTAATTCATGTCAGTGTTGCTTTCGAATGTGCGCACAAATATTGCATCATTAATCTGCCGAGTCCTCGGGCCGTAGGTGTTTGCCCAGACTTCGTTACTCAAAACCTGAAACTCTGAAACCTCACCTTGCAGTCGAGACCACAAGCCCCAAGCCACAATTACTCCGCAAGACCTAAACTTTGAATCGTTTTAGGTTCTTTGCCACTCCTGCAAAAGGCGGTGGCGTAGCCATCCGCCCCTATGAACGCCTTTGCACAACCAGCTCCAAGATACTGGTGCTCCAGCTCCCTGTGAAGCGGGTGATTCGGCCCGGTCGGCATTTCACGCTGCAGTGTCTCGGGTGCCCAACTCAGGAATTCGGGTTTAATTAAAGTTCATAGAATCTGAGATTCTCGGGTATTGGGCTACTCAATTCAGTCTAAAACGCGTTTGCCCCAAACCCCTACACCCTTGTCTACACATGAGGCTCGTGTCCTGTCGAAGACAAGCTTGCGCAGGCCCCGGCCGAGGCGGCTCGCGTAGCGCCAAATTTATTCTCAACCATTACACTATGAAAAGACTAGCTTGGGGTGGAGCCTGTGGAGAGATATCCAGGTGTTCCTGGCTGCTGCAGTGGATCCACAGGGGTACCTGGCCAGTTTTGGAAATTCGGAGCTGGGTTTAGAGCTTTAGGTTGGGCTGGGTTTTGTTAGCGCGCTTTTTGTTCACTTCTTGCAGGGTGCGGGGCGTTAGGGTTTGTAGGCTTGGGGGCCTTTCATCTTCACCAGGCTCAGCACTTCTGGGGTTTTACAGAAGGCTTCTTCTCCTCCTAGCAATGTTTTGATCAGAAACCGAGGCCCGCACGAACTCGCTCACATGTGGCCTCAGGGCTAAAGACTGAACCCTAAACCCCCAAACCCTGAACCCGAAACCCAAAACCCTGAAAGAAGGTGGAAGAACACCAGTCATGAGAATCGCGATTTACGGCTCAGGGTTTTCGGCTTCCCAGGCATGGGAGCAGTCGTTATAGCAAACATCTGAACGGTCGTTAGAATACTGGTCGTAATGATAATGGTATTCCTCTTTCGTGAACTTGCTTCATAAGCCGCAGAAAGAAACACGAATAAGTTTGTGAGAATAAACGGCAGAGTCTCAGGGCCCAGCAGCTTGAACCTGCCGTAGCCGTGCTTCACCTACGTAGTAGGTGGAACAACACCAATAGAAGTCATAATGAGAGGCAACGAGACTGGCAGTGAAAGTGAAAACGAACGCTGGCTTGGTGGGCGCAGGGTCAAGAAGCGTTGCAGCCCTGGGGAGGATACTGCTGCGGCCGTTGCTGTTTGACCTTCACTACTCCGATGCCTCTTTCTTACTTCAAACCGCTAGTGCCGTTTGGTTGTGCTAGTGTGAAACGGTGTGCGAAGGTGATGGCCTAGCGACGACTGCATGTCCGAATGCGAACCTCGAAGTGGCCTGTGAACTCAAGGAGGGAAGCCCCCACCGGAGCAGCCTCAGGCAAGGCGCCCAGACGTCCTGGTGCTTTTGGTGGGGGTGTGTCTGCTTGCAGGTTCCCAGCCCCCGTGCATGGCTTGGGCGGGAGCCAGCGCCAGGCGACGTCTAAGCCTCGGTCACTGCTGTGTTGGCTCGAGACGTGGCTTTTGCTTTCTACCTCGGCAAGGCCGAGCCCGCAACTCCGGAACGTCGATGCCGCTGTGCGCCTGGGAACCGAAAATTGGTGGCACAAGCCAGTGACTCAGTGCGTCCTGCACCCCATTCCACAACATGAAGAACAAAGGTTCTGCTGAAAGTCCATATTTGCGCCGGCAAGCACCGGCAGCACTCTCATGCGAGTGCGTGCCTTGACGATCAGCTCCACTGGCACCGCGCCTGCAAAGTTTTCGAGGCGTCGTCTCTCATGACAAACGTGCCCCAAACGTCAGGTTTTCGACGCAATTCGTCTCCATAGGCGCTTGAACTCCGTGCCTGGGAGACCGTCCACAGCCAGCCTGAAGCAAAGGTTCGAAGCTCACACATCGTCATCATTCCATGCAAGCAACGGATCGCGACATGCCCGGCCTGTGGCTCACCTGCGCCAGGAATTGGCGCATCAGCGTGTGGTCCACCAACTTCGTCTCCTGCGTGGAGAGACCCTGGTGCCAAGCACTGACTGGTCTGCAGTCTGGCTCGCACTGATGAGTCCAGGCCCATAAACCCATGACGGATCCTAACTGCGACGGTCCCCTCAGACTACTATTCAGCATGAACATCCAGATTCTAATGCATTGTGCACTCTAAGAAACTATGCGATATTGTAAAGAATATTGATTCTGCATACATATCATAAAAACACGAGAGAGAGAGAGAGAGGGAGAGAGAGGCAGAGGCAGAGAGACACAGCCAGAGAGAGTAACCCGTCAATTCAATCCTGAACCTCCAAGCTGCTGAGGAAGGCGTTCAGGGAAGGGGCCCCCCGCTCCATAGCCTTACGCAGCCTCGGGGCATCGGGTTTCAGTGTGCTTTCCACAAAGGGCTTTAGGTCTCTCTAGGCAGGGCTGATGGGGTTTGCAACGTTTGGGGCAAGGCTTTAAGGCTCTGGGGTTTGAGTTTTGGGGTGCCAGGGTTCCTAAGGCTACGGCCAGTACTTGTGGTTTGCCCGCGCTATTGCTCCAGAGGCCCATTGTTTCAGGACTCCGGAGGGCTTGACTTCATGACGCGAACTCCGGAGGCGACGCGAGCGTGCGTATACGCGATGTGTGCCCGCGCGCTAGGATCACAAAAACCCGAAACCCTAAACCCTGTACCCCTAAAAACCCTAGATCTAAAACCGCTAAACCCTAAAAACCCAAACCCTAAAACCCTAAATCCTGAAAAGCCTGAACCCTAAACCCTTAAAACATCTAAACCCTAAAAACCCTAAACCCTAAACCCTCAAAACCTAAAAACCCTAAACCCTAAAACCCTAAAACCCTAAACCCTAAAACCCTAAAACCCTAAACCCTAAAAACCCTAAACCTTACCCTTCAATCCCTCCCCCAAAGCCAGCCCTAAAGCCCTCCTACCCTCTAAAGGCCCCCCGTCAAAGACCCAAGGTTCCGACGAGCAGAGTCCCAGGAAGGAGTCCACGGTGGCATCCATGGAGCTGGCAGAAAGACGCCGGAGGCCCAGAGGGGCTTTAGGGGCCTTTGGGGGGGGTTTTGGTGGCTTTGGGGGGTTTTGGGAGATTTGGGGGCTGCGGGGGTTTTGGAAGCTTTGGGGTTTAGGGTGTAGGGTTGGTCTGGGCTGTCGACCAATATGCCCTGAGGCCCTGCAATCCGCCAGCTCGGCTATCCGAAGGACAAGCTCCCGGGGTTCGCGTGGGCTGCGCCCGCCACCTTCTGCCTCAAAAACTCCAGGGCTTGGTCCCAGCATTTACAGAATATGTGTCTTAAACGTCCTGATATTTGCAGCCTCTGTGTGTGTGTGTGTTGTATGACGTTACATAGATTATACTGCGTTGCATAAAGCGAGTGCCGGTATCTGGCTCAACTACTCCGAGTCGAACAAACCACCTCGAGGCATCTCTGAGCCACTTGCAGCCGGGATCCTTGTGTAGCTGTTATGCTTTCAAAGCTGAGCTGCAAATGAAGTTTGTGTGGTTTCTTACTTGCTCTCCTGCGTGGCCTCCTCTCCCAAGGCTTCACAGCATCCCGCACATGTCGGGTTCAAGGTTCCGAAAGTGCCTCACAGGATCCAGGTTTCCCTTCCAAGTTCGCGGCATCTGCATTAAGATGTCGAAGAGGTCCTCGCACTCCTTGCACAAGATAGCTATAATTTGGGATGTTCCCCCTTATACTAACAGTCTGTAACAGGGATTGTTTCCCCCTATAATCCCTATTGAGGACTGTTACCATAAGGGGGACCATCCCAAAGCTATAAGCTTCCTTGAGCCTTCATCAACCCGCTCTCAGTGAAGGTTCCAGTACCGAGGTCCTCCGATGTCAACATCGGCTCGCCCTGCGGAGAACGCTTGCGGCAAAATTCCAAGGCAGCGCATCCGGGAGCCGAGGGCCGGGCCTGGCCCAAGCCGGCACCTGGCACACACTGAGCTCCACACTTCTCCCCTCTACACCGCATCGAAACAAAATGTTTGAAAATGAGAATGAAACAAAGACATGAACACAACTAGAACCCTGCACCCCACGAGGCGAAACCCAAGTGTGCCGGGCCTCCCGCCCTCTCCTTGTGCTCCTTGGCCTCCTTGTTGAAGAGCCGAGGGACCCGGAGGCGCCTCGAAGAAGCATTTGAATAAGTTCTATTCACAATGTCCTACTTCTATCGGCTGATGAATTTGCTTCAATATTGTTAGCTGCTATTCACCATTCTTCGACAACTAAAGAGGCACTAGACTGTTAGATCCTCTAAGGGGGGGGGGGGGGTTTGGGGAGCACGTTGGGGAGCACGTGGGATGGAGAAGCTTGAGATTGGGTCTCCAGGGCTTCTCTAGGGCATCAGCCACCCTTCGGCACCCCAGGGTTCCCAGGGTTGCCTGCACAACTCGGCGACGAAATCCTCACGACCTGTCATGGGGTTTGTGGGTTTGTGCGGCTTGGGTTGCCAATTGCTTTTCGTGTGTTGCAAACTCGCAAACACTGTCACGGAGTTCATGGTTGTCGAAACGCGGAAATTCGAGCAAGCGCATGAATGGTACAGTAGCCGTTCAGACATGACAAGTCCATCAAACCGCAGACATGTGCAAGGAGACCCTTGCCACTGCGACCTGCTCTGAAAACTAACCCCTCCTGCTTCTGAGGGCGAACAACTCGCGAACAATCAATATGCGACAGTCTCTCCCCCACTCCCCCCTCGGGAGGCTCTCATCTTTTCTGAGCAGCTGGCTAACCGGATCCGGAAGGTGTGCAAGCGGATGCCTGGCAGAGTTTGATTTGAACGCTTTTTTAAGCCGGGTCCAGGAGTTCGCAGCTGAGGCGGCTGCTTCTCGTTGACGAAGAGCATGGGCCTCCAGGGGACAGGATGCTATACAAAATATCAAAAAGAGTCACAGATAAAGAGAGAGATATATCTGTGTATATATATATATACATATCATTACTATTAAAAACATCTGAACCATACTCTTCCTATTTTAGGATTCTTACTATTAGCATTATGGTCATATAAACCCACCTATGTATGTATGTATGCATGTGTATATATATATATATGTATACAACATACTGAACTGTCTTTTCAGATCGCTAGAGTTTCAGTCCCCGCTCTTGCCGTGCCAGCACTCCGCCTTGAGGGGCCCCCACTCGAAGTCGCAGAAGCCCCGATGACCTTGGGGAGTCGAAGCGGCTCCAAGCGCAACATTATTATCAGAGAACTCAGATGACCTCGGTTGGCTCTTAAACAATAACATGAACAGTGAGAAGTGGCTCCAAGGATCACAGGGACCACGTGACGTCTTGAGCTCCCTGCCAGATTCGTGGTCGACGTCGCCACGCGCTGCAGAGGTGACCGCAGAGACGGGGTTGGAGTGCGTGTGACCCTGGGCACGTAGGGCACTTAGGGCGCTGAGCGAGCTTAGGGCACTTCCGGCACTTCGGGCACCCACAAGTCAGAATGCTGCCATTTCTGAGCGCTCGGCACCCGGGTCGGAGACGCAGGCCTGCACGTGCCCGCTGCAAGAGGCAAGCAGTTCAAGCTGCTACTGCAGGGCAGGTGCCCTGTCACAACTGCAGCGTGTCAAACGCAGAAGGTTGCCAGATCCGGAACCCTGACGCTGCGTGTAACCATTCAGATCCCGTCTTGGGCTTCTTTTGGGGCAGTGGCACCGTCCCCCTTGCAGCCGACGCGTGGCGCAGCGAGACAACCTGGGCGTGGGCATGACCATTGGAGCCTTGAGATGGCTTCGCAGATATTTGGGATCGATTTTGGGAACAACACCATGGTTCCAGATGGTTCCGTGGGGTTCTTGAATGGTTCTCTGCTGTCGACAAGGTATCCGCCCGGTGGGGGGGTCATTTGAGCGAAGAGGGGAGACGCTGCGAACACATCGAGCGCGGCTGTGATGCAGAGTGCAGGGCTCCTGCCAGCCCACTTAAGGTTGACGAACCAGCTTCTAAAGAAAAAATGCCATGAGGATGTCAGAGAACCTGAGGTAACCTAAGGCTGAACCCCCCACCTCCGGGCAGTCTTGGGGCCGGGACGGGGATCCCGAGCGTGGAGACATGGAGCGGCCTCTTCATGCTTCGAGAGAACAAAGGCAGCAACCGGAACCGTGAGAGAAGCCAGACCAAAGTAAAGGCACTTGCAGCTTTGGCTCGAGACCTCGGCCCAAGCTCTTGGTCGGCTCCCGGGACACCGTGCTCCTGCATACACTGGGCATAGAGTATGACTGGCGACTTGGGAATCCTGCCGAAGCCCTCCCATCCCCTTCCCCCGTTTCAAGACTTCCGCCACTCCTGCCACGCGGCCCACTTGGGGAGGCATCCCCTCCTGGGCAGAAGCACTCGGGATAGAGACAGAGATAGAGATAGAGATAGAGATAGAGATAGAGATAGAGATAGAGATAGAGATAGAGATAGAGATAGAGATAGAGATAGAGATAGAGAGCAAGAGAGAGAGAGAGAGAGAGAGAGAGAGAGAGAGAGAGCGAGACTGGGCTACCCAGCGCTCGGCGGCTTGGCCGTCGAGCTCGTTGATGTGGTTGAACAAGTCCTTGAGGCCCAGCGTGGGCTCCAAGCTTCAGGGGCTCAGGGGGCCCGCAGACTCCAACACAACAAGTTTGCAGTTTGCACTAAGCAATACAGGGAAATCAGGCATGAGACGTCCTGGTCGACCTCCATCCTCCAACCCTGCAGGCCGTTCCTCGCGACAAGCACTACATCGTCGTGCCCAAGGCGACGGGCGTTGAAGGACGAGCTGGGCTGCCCACTGCTTGGCGAACTCGTAACCTCGAACACAGATCAAGAGTTGGTGCGATCGTGAGCAGCCGCATCTGCCACCGGGGCCGCCGCCGGCATCCAGCACCACCTCCTCCGGGCTGGGTGCCCCAGCCACGAGGTCGAAGAGCAGCTGGCAGGGATGTGTTTGGGGTGGAAATACTGCTCGGATCCCGACCTCTGATTCAAGTTGACAAACTACTCTGGACTCCCGGAACTGCACCCCCTGCCTCATCCTCGATGACCACCACCTGCAGGGCGGAAGGGGGTGTGCCCTTCAGTGACAGCTGTGGCCCGTGGCATACGGGACCCTGTGAAGATCACCCCCTGGCGCCTTGCGCAGCCGGCGCCATTCGGCGCAGAAAAAGTGGTGGTGACCCGGCATGGCATGGTCCGCACAAGAAGCACAAAAACAACTGTGTCAACAACTTGGGGCGATTCTCTTGTCGTTTCCGACTAACTCCCACGTTGCACGAACCACCCATCCCAGTAGCTTGCACGCCACCCCTGTGACCTAGCCTGGCTCGGGCGCAGCCTGATCTATAGGCGCGAAGTGACGTTTCAATTATCCGGCACTGTCGACGATACCAGGTCATGGGGCTGGTGGCTGGGAACGTGAGTGGAATGCGGTGGGGTACAGGTACGAGGATATCAATTCCGGCTTCCGCGTTGCAGCTCCGCGGTCTTCGCAGGCTGCTTGGCTGTGAAGTTGCAAAGCACGCGATGGCAACTGGCAAAATAGCTGGCGACTGGCTTCCCCGACTGTCATTGAATAGCGTAGTTGACAGACAAAACTTACACCAACCGGCGATGAGTCATTTTCAGGGTGTCATTTGATGCTGCAAGCCTGCTCCTTCTGCCTACGCGATGGTGTCGGCGCTGGTTGAGAAGCTAAGGCTGCATGTCCCGAAAAGAGCTTTGCTCTTGAGGGCCCCTGAGAATCTAGAACAAAGCTGAATCCAACCTAAATTTTGAAGCCAAGCACAAAGGCGCCATTCCATCTGCGCAGGCTAATACATTTCGCAGGAGCCACACTGACTGTCCCCCCCGTGAAATCGGCCCTTCATGATGTTATTCTCTCTCGAAAAACTGAGAATTTTGTTGTGAAATAAAAACCACATGGATCAATACTTGCACCAAGCAGTATCATTGGCTTCCTATGAGTCTTTTCTTTTGGTTATTCAATTTTTGGAGCTCATTCAATTGATTTGACAGGGTTGCTATCTGGAATTTTACACTATTCTACGATGAGTGGTTACAAAACTTCGGACTCTGCTCCCCCAAAATGGCTCGCTCACATCCCTGTAAACCTTCAGGTTTAGGGCCCTGAAGCGATAGCTTGGATAGTCATGGTTCGGGTGTGTTTTGCCACCATGGTTTGGGTTGTAGAGTTGAGGGCTTTGGCCCTGGCAGCCAAGGGAGTTCTGATTGCTGCCGACGACAACGTAGAGACTAAACTCAAAAGTCAAGACGTGAATGTCAACAAGCCGAAAAGCAAAAAAGATCAAAAAGGCCCAAAAACATGAAGTGTGAGACATATTTATGGGCGAGAAGTTGAGAAGCGAAGGGTGCGAAAAGCGAAGTTGAAAAGTCAAAAACAGAGAAGCATCGAAATTGCCTCAGGCCCAGGGCGCGAAAAGCCAAAAAGTCCCGAAAAGAGCTCTTCTCTGACTCGAGAGCAGCTGCACGAACAGACATGAAACGTCCAATTGTGTCCAGAAAGCATGCACGTAACTCTTTTGCAGCTCAACAGCTGTGGCCACAAATCCCACCAGCTCCGTCTTTGACCGACGCCAGAAGACTCCGAGCTTGGAGGTTGTTTGCCTAGATGCTGTTCGGTCTCGCTCTCAGACTCTGCTGCTTTGGCTTGCGGGCCTCGTGCACAAAGCCGCGGGCTCGCAATCGCCTACGAAATGAACCCAATGATCCCAACGTGTACCCTGCCCCTTCTGTCCTTGTGTCGCAAGGCCAGCCTGGCGATGTGCAATGGCCATGCCTAGAAGGGCACCGCGGCCATCAACGCCGCATCAATGCGGACTGACATCATCAGCTCCTTACTCCTCAAGGATCGGTCGTCTTCACCGAGTCTTTGCAAGCTGTTGCTCTTCTGCCGTGGCGACGAAGACTTCTCTCAACGATTGCTGGGGCAAGCCGGCCCGTACCATGTCGCGTGGTTGTGTCGGGATGATGGGGCATGGCGAAGGAGCCACGCCGGATGCCGCGCCGCTGCGCGTTGCACGATTTGCAACTGCCGCGCAAGGCTGGATGCCAGCTTGACGTTAGCTGACTCTCCACGCTCCAGTTCTTCTGCGAGTACGCCCCTCTATATACTTGTGGTCTTACAATACATGCAAGATGCTTGTGTTCTTGGTCCAAGAGGGTCAATCTTACCATATCGTTTGCTCCTTTGCTGTTGCGACGAAGACTTTTGACAACGATTGTCGGGCAAGCCGGCAGGCCGGCTTGCCATGTCGCAGTTGGTCGCTGTGCCGAAAAACCGCGTGTCGTGTCGTGAAGATGGGAAACGGCCAAAGAGCCGTGCCAGATTGCGAGACCTCACAGACGACGGCCCGGGTGGGGCCAACGTGGTGGCGGAGCAGGACAGCGGAGCAGACGACGCAGGAGCATGCTGTTGAATTTAATCTGCCGGATGCGGCTCTGGAGATGCACAGGGACGTGGATGCTGAACTGAGGGTCAAAGGTGAGAGTGTAGTTGATGTAGTTGATCTCTGAACGTGGATGGATGGAGTGCCTCCGACCGCCAACTCCTACCTCTGCAAAGCTGCGCACATCTGACGACGCCCGGCGCTCACGGTGGTGCAAATGACCTCAGCGATCGACGCGACGCCGCGAACGGGGTAGCATCCCAGCCGAGGAGAGTTTCGGCAAAGGGAACCCGGAGGAGCGCATGTCTGCATACCTCGCATGCGTCTGTACGCGGGAGGTATTCAGGGAGAACTTGGCGGAGGCTGCTCGGGTCGGACTCGTGACACTCACGGAGTATGGGCATTGGGTGCCGGCCTTAAAGGGCTTGTGTGCGAAGGCAGCAAAGCCCCAGAGGCCCTCATCCGCCCCGAATTCAAAGGACTTTAGGGCTTAACAAGGGTCCTGCACCAAAGACTTCAGCACCCTTCCCCACTTCTGAGGGCGGCGCGAGGACAAAACAGCACAAGGAAAGTGCAACTGTGCAACACGTGCGGACATGCTCATCGGCATCCCGTGGCACATGCCAGCGTGCGCTTGCCCCTGGCGAAACTTAGCGACGCAACATCAACAGCTTCCCTACTTCTGAGGGCGGTGCGAAGATGAGCCAACATAATTGGAGCACAAACAGATTAGACATGTTCATGCTTGCCACCAGCAACCATGTGCGCGCACCCCCCTGGCGAGCAACCTAGGAATGCGGTATCTGCGGCGGATGGGCTCAAGGGTCTGCGAGGTGCCTCACACTGCCGGCCCTAGAGGAAGGGGGCCGAAGGAAGAATCGGGTTGCAGGACTTGCAACTGCCATGCAAAGTTGCGTGCCAGCTTTTGAGGCAAGCTGAGTCTGCAGACTCTGCGAGTGTGATCTACTCCTCTGGGAGGTTCAATCTCACGGGCAAGTCCGGAGCTCTCGCGCGAAAACTCTGACGATCGGACCGCGGAAGGGCAGTTCCCTGTTGATCCATCCGCTATAACTGCTATCAAAAAGCAGATAGCCGCAGTCTGCTCTTGTCGACAAGACACAGAAGATGGAGAAGATGGAGCCATGGCCAACACGGCATTCAGCCAAACTTCAAAGAACAAACCTGCGCTGCAGGCCTGCGCTGCAGGCCTGCGCGTCGACACTACTGTCACGATCGTCACTACTGTCACTCTCCCAGTTTCTATTCACGGCATCTCTGTGTTCTGCAGGCCAAGCCTCCTGAAATGCGGCCTGCATGGCGAATCTGGACCATGTGCCGCCTGAGCAACAGGATCCGCCAACGAATGCTCCAGGATGGGCGCGAGGCTGCTCCAAGCTTAACGGCTCATGGCTTCATGAGACGGCAGTTTGATGCGATCAGCACAGCAACCCGGAGCTGTGGAACGACAATCAAGAAACCTGCGGAGACATGCTGGGCACCAAGCCAACAAGTTCTAGAGCAGGGTGACCCTGTTGGGACACATGAAAGCCTTGCCTGATCTCGAGCGCGGATGGCTCTTCAAACCCGGGCAACCCGAGCACAGCCGTGGCTGTCAGCAGCCACTCTGCGAACCCGCACGGTGTCCGCGGCTGTGCCCGTGCCTCCGACTCTCAACTTGGGCCATGCGTGTGGCTAACAAGGGTGATGCTTACACTCATCCTCGTACTGTCACCAGACTGCAGCCCAGAAGCAGTGGGCAACACCTTTTGCTGAAGGCGCATCGGGAGAAGCTGCGTTCATGAAGAGTCCATACCACGAGAAAAGTGCTGCGGCCGCTCAATTGCGTCCCGTGTTTGCTATCGGCTGGGTTACCCGGAGCATGCAGACGGTCGCGCCGTCAAAGCCTTAAGGACTGGCGGATATCATGTTCAGCACGCACCCGTAGGCAAAGCTGTGCCCAGCATTGGCTGCAACCCTGTGTGCCTGGGCCTGATGCCCCCTTGCAAGCAGGAGAACCCCTTACGGCGCACCGAACCAGAGAATGTTATTACTATTATGGGTGCCGCTGGATGAAATACCGGATAATAATAATTGAATTACCGAGGGAGAAGAGGGCCTCAATTCCTTAGCCTTTTTGTAATCCAAATAGTACGTACGGACTAGTTTCCCGGGCCTTGGAGAGAATATAATGTAGAGAGAAGTGAATCATATGAACGTAGCGCAGGCCTAACCGGTTCGTGCATATTATTTACTAATGGTTTGAGCGTATTATTAAGGGTGGTCCTTAAGCACTTGCGGCTCTGCTCGTCTGGGACGATTGGGACGCAGGCTTTCGCCCCCTCATTTTTGTTTGCCTCGGTCTTAGATGATGTGGATGAGTCCGCTGCCAACTGCTCCATCGAGCATTCGCATTCACGGCGAGCACGCCACCTTCATTCACCAAGCTGCAGATGTCCAGTTGACCGTGCTGTGCGGCCAATGGCTGAGTTTTTGGCCGTGCGCATATTCAGTGGTACCAACGGTTGATTCGCATCAGCCTGCAGATGCCGCTCCTACCCTGCCGGATCTGAGCCTCTTTATCGCGGTTCATGCAACAGCATAGAACAGCGAAAACTCCCGACACTCGCTAAGGTCGGATGGATAGCAACTGGCCTGCGAGAAATTGCTACTTCAATTTCCTTGGAACATGCTGCATGGACCACATGGACATTACAGAGTCAGCCGCTACAGGCATCCGACAAAGCTGTGCCCCTTTGCCTTGCCCATGCAAACGCTCACAAATAAAGATCAACAACGGTGGCTATCGGCAGCTTTGCCGTGCCGCGAAAAGGGGGCGGCATGGAACCATTAGACAAATACCCCAAACAGTCGGGAACCGTTTACAGTGCCCAACTAGGGTTCAAAGCCTGAAGGACCGAATGGGTCTTGAGATCAATGTCATGGTTCTACACCTTTGTTAAACAGACCGCCAGTCTTTTTGCCATCAAGAGATTCTCGGTCGGGCCCTCCACCCGCCCCCAGACTCTCCTGGTAGACTCGCTTGTGAGCGAGCAGCGTGCCACATTCGCCCTGCAAGTCATGGATCTGCCTCAAAACCCGGCTTGTCGCGGAGGGGAGACCCCCTCACTTGTTACAAGGCCTTGTCGGCTTCGGGGCTGCTCCCCGCTACTTGTGAAGGAAGCGGAAAACCCCACCTGGCTCCTGCTTCTGAAGGCGCGGGAACACGCCTACAAGCAAAGAGCGCCGACGCACACGACGTGCACAGGCCCTCGGCCAGCGAGCCTCCAAGGTCAAGGGGACCTAGCACGGTGACTGTAAGCGCTTCAGTTCGTACATGATGTCTCCAATTCTGCTGGCCACACGTACTGAAAGAAACAACATGTTCTTGGTTCAGGCCTGCGTCTAATTGGTACTTTTGGGAAGACAACCTTCTCGCGGCCGTAATTTGCAAGCCTCCACAGTCGAGGGAACCTAGTGCGGTGACTGATGCACATGCTTCTTGGGCGTTGGCGCCACCAGGAGTTCGTGCACGACGTCTCCAAGCCTGCTGGCCTCGAAATCTGCTCAAGATTGTAAGATTGGGGGGTCTCTCCCTTGGACGCCGAAACAACATGGTATGGATGGGAAGCGCTCACGCACCAAGCGAAGTTCCGGTACTTCGCGTGCATGCAGTGCAAGATATCAGGTGCTGCTGGAACCATGTTGCGCAATGACATCATGACCTTCGACAGGCACTGAAAGACCCTAGCAGCCAAGCAAGCCAGACCTATTTGTCAGTCCGAGCATCGGTGAAGACCACATCGCTTGTGACGGACACAGGTCCGGAACCGAGCGTGCAATAGGAGGGAAGGAGAGCGCATGAGCCCCGCACTCACGAGATCCATTATTGGAAGAGAGGATGGAAACCTGACGGATCGCAGTGTATGTCAAGCTCCCCCACCACCGTGGGTCCTACAGGCAAGAGTCACTACTCCCCTTCCGGTTTTCCTGCCAGCCTCATATGTACTTGTAGTAAAAGAAGCATGTTCTTGGTTCAGGCCTGCGTCTTGGTGCATTTGGGAAGAGAAGCTTATCGCGGCCGTAACTTGCACGCCTCCAAGAAGGCGGTCGAGGGAACCTAGCGGACCTAGCGCGGTGACGGATGTAAGCGCTTGCGGGTTTTTGGCGCCACAAGGAGTTCGTACATGATGTCTCCCATTCGTCTGGCCTCGAAATCAGGTCAAGATTTTTCATCGCTAAAGCTACGGATATGCGGCACGGGGATCTCTGAAGCGGAAGCTCCGCTGCACAAGCAAGACGTACTTCTATCCGCTGGCTGATGCTAGCTTGACCCCTGGCTGGAACTCCTACACTGTCCTACACTCTCAGTCTTGGAGCCACAGTGAGGGGAAGTGAGGGGAGTGTACGGCTGCAGTGGTGGGAGGAGACCTCTGGCAGCATCAATGAAGAAGGCATAAGTGCGGCTTCGTGGTGAGCAGGTGGAGGGCTGTGGCTCAAGCTCCAGAATAGCATCGTGTTGCTACTTTCAGGGCCTTGAGACGTGGAGTGGTGCGAGCACAAGGCTTGCATTCCAACAGCATGAAGTCCACACAGCTCTGAAGGTGCCGCTGACCATCGGAATGCATCTTCTTGCTGGCTGTGATGGGTTTCGTGCGCTCTAAGCCAAAGATCAGCAGAGGCAAGCAGTGCCCTGTGTGCCAGGGCCCAAAGCAGGCCTGCACACACCGCCTGGCGTGAGGGCCGCGGTGCTCAACAGCCCCCGTCAGCAAACCGAAGTGGACACCGCTGCACAGCAAGCTCGCTGCAGGCAGCAGGCACGAGAAGCACGCGAACAAGCACAGCGAGTACTGCCACGCACCATCATCTGCCCTCTGTAGGAAACGAAGCCAGAGACGGGCCCCGATGTGCCCAGCATCAAGCAGGCTCGTGCTTGTGCCCATTTTGAACCCGTGAGCGCAGATGCATTTCGGCACAGGCTGGCCTACGATCCAAGATCCAAAAAGCAGTGGCGTGCGGAACTATGACCTGCAACTCGGGCTGTGGTCCGCTGCCTGCCGGAAATCCTGAACCGCGAAGAGGCATTTGCTGACAGGCAACGCTCATCACATTTTCAGCTTGCAAGGTATCAGACAGGTCTACGGCCTACGGTCGCCAGCAGGCCGCCTCCGCAATCATTTTGTCGGACGGAAGCTGTCTGCAACACGCGCGACCCGGTGAGACATTACATGGCTCCTCATGAGCGGATGGCCAGGTCACAACGCTCCGAAAACCCCAACGCTTGTCACTATGCCCGTCCACGGGAGTGAGGTGGAGGAGGACAAATGGCAGGGCCACTGGGGTAGGGCTACAGGGGGAGGAGGGCAGGGGGCAAGCGAGTAGGTAAGGGGTGGGGGTGAGAGGAGAGTGGAATAGGGGGGTGGGGGGGTGGGTCCGGAGTCTCCAAGATCAAACTGCTGGGCACGCGCTGTAAACTGCAAGGCCTCACAGCCTTCTGGAACCTAATCAGTCCAACAAGGAGCCGGACGCTCGTGCCTGCAAGGGCCGACCCGAACAGAGAGGCCAAGCATGCGCTCTTGATGGGGTGAGCCGCCCAAGTGGCCCTCCCGCATGGGACCCCAACACAGGAATCCTCTCACGTCGATCACGTACGCTGGCCGGCTGCTCTGAAGACCAACCTGCACGATGCTGAGGACGACTCGGGGTCGGTGAGGTCGCGCAACCTGCCCTGAGAAGGTGCATGGCTTAAAGACACGATAGTGGAAGCTCAGGGCTTGCTGACTTGGAGCTTCGTGGAGACTCTCCGGATTGGGCTTTCGAAGTTTAGTGCCTCGATGGCCCCTTGCAGTCTACAAACAGGTTGGGCAGATCGTGCTCGTCTCTCGGCTCAAGCAAGCTGGGGCTGCGCAGTCCCAAACCACAGAAACCCCATGTGCAACCTGAGTTTTGAGTACTGTCTAAGCCAAAGATCAGGAGAGGCAAGCAGTGCCCTGTGTGCCAGGGCCCAAAGCAGGCCTGCACACACCGCCTGGCGTGAGGGCCGCGGTGCTCAACAGCCCCCGTCAACAAACTAAAGTGGACACCGCTGCGCAGCAAGCTCGCTGCAGGCAGCAGGCACGAGAAGCACGAGAACAAGCAAAGCTTCGAGATACTCCAAGACCCTACAAAAAGGTTGACAACCGTCGAAATTTTCAGAAGGCAAGCGCCTGTGCAACTATGGCACTATGGATTTCCAACTCGCACTGCGCTTTGCCGCCTGCCGGAAACCCGTGACAGCGTATCTTGCGAGCTCTCGAACAGTTCTACGACTCTCAGCAGGCGGCTTCCGCAGTCACTTTGTCGGACGGAAGCTGTCTGCAACACTTGGCCGACCAGGCGAAGGAGGCACTGCGTGGCTCCATGAAGCATGAACTGGATGGCCAGGTCACAACGCTCGAGCTCCGAAATCCCCAACGCTTGTCACTATGCCCGTCCACGGGAGTGATGTGGAGGACAAGTGACAAGTGTAGGACCAGTCGCCCGGACAAATGGCAGGGCCACTGGGTACGGAGTCTCCAAGATCAAACTGCTGGGCACGCGCTGTAAACTGCAAGGCCTCACAGCCTTCTGGAACCTAATCAGTCCAACAAGGAGCCGGACGCTCGTGCCTGCAAGGGCCGACCCGAACAGAGAGGCCAAGCATGCGCTCTTGATGGGGTGAGCCGCCCAAGTGGCCCTCCCGCACGGGACCCCAACATAGGAATCCTCTCACGTCGATCACGTACACTGGCCGGCTGCTCTGAAGACCAACCTGCACGATGCTGAGGACGACTCGGGGTCGGTGAGGTCGCGCAACCTGCCCTGAGAAGGTGCATGGCTTAAAGACACGATAGTGGAAGCTCAGGGCTTGCTGACTTGGAGCTTCGAGGAGACTCTCCGGATTGGGCTTTCGAAGTTTAGTGCCTCGATGGCCCCTTGCAGTCTACAAACAGGTTGGGCAGATCGTGCTCGTCTCTCGGCTCAAGCAAGCAGGGGCTGCGCAGTCCCAAACCACAGAACCACCTGCGCAACCTGAGTTTTGAGTACTGTCTAAGCCAAAGATCAGGAGAGGCAAGCAGTGCCCTGTGTGCCAGGGCCCAAAGCAGGCCTGCACACACCGCCTGGCGTGAGGGCCGCGGTGCTCAACAGCCCCCGTCAGCAAACCGAAGTGGACACCGCTGCACAGCAAGCTCGCTGCAGGCAGCAGGCACGAGAAGCACGCGAACAAGCACAGCGAGTACTGCCACGCACCATCATCTGCCCTCTGTAGGAAACGAAGCCAGAGACGGGCCCCGATGTGCCCAGCATCAAGCAGGCTCGTGCTTGTGCCCATTTTGAACCCGTGAGCGCAGATGCATTTCGGCACAGGCTGGCCTACGATCCAAGATCCAAAAAGCAGTGGCGTGCGGAACTATGACCTGCAACTCGGGCTGTGGTCCGCTGCCTGCCGGAAATCCTGAACCGCGAAGAGGCATTTGCCGACAGGCAACGCTCATCACATTTTCAGCTTGCAAGGTATCAGACAGGTCTACGGCCTACGGTCGCCAGCAGGCCGCCTCCGCAATCATTTTGTCGGACGGAAGCTGTCTGCAACACGCGCGACCCGGTGAGACATTACATGGCTCCTCATGAGCCGGATGGCCAGGTCACAACGCTCCGAAATCCCCAACGCTTGTCACTATGCCCGTCCACGGGAGCGATGTGGAGGTCCAGTGTAGGACTAAAGCCTACGGTGAGGAGAGGCAAGCAGTGCCCTGTGTGCCAGCCCAAAGCAGGCCTGCTAAATATAACTCTATGGGAAGTGAAGATGTGTCCAGTCAAGATAGTACATTTAAAGGAGTCTTTTGGTGATTTTCACGAGCTCCCGGATTCTATCTCAAGTTTCGGCTGTTCATGCACACGGTTTTAATGGGCGACACGTGAAAAGACCTCAAAGTTGGGCTAGTTTCTACGGGCGGTTCCAGAATGCCAGGGTTTATGAATTCAAGAACCTGGAAATGAGGCAGTAAACATCCGTCAGCAAACCGAAGTGGACACCGCTGCGCGGCAACGTGCTGCAGTCAGCACGCGGGAACAAGCGCAAAGTTTCGCGATATTCCGAGCCCTACAAAAAGGTAGCCGTCGAAATTTTCAGAAGGCAAGCGCCTGAGCAACCTTGACCTGCAACTCGGGCTGTGGTCCGCTGTCTGCCGGAAATCCTGGACAGCGAAGAGGCATTTGCTGACAGGCAACGCTCATCACATCTTCAGCTTGCAAGGTATCAGACAGGTCTACGGCCTACGGTCGCCAGCAGGCCGCCTCCGCAATCATTTTGTCGGACGGAAGCTGTCTGCAACACGCGCGACCCGGTGAGACATTACATGGCTCGTCATGAGCCGGATGGCCAGGTCACAACGCTCGAGCTCCGAAATCCCCAACGCTTGTCACTATGCCCGTCCACAGTCGGGAGTGATATGGAGGACAAGTGACAAGTGTAGGACCAGTCGCCCGGACAAATGGCAGGGCCACTGGGTCCGGAGTCTCCAAGATCAAACTGCTGGGCACGCGCTGTAAACTGCAAGGCCTCACAGCCTTCTGGAACCTAATCAGTCCAACAAGGAGCCGGACGCTCGTGCCTGCAAGGGCCGACCCGAACAGAGAGGCCAAGCATGCGCTCTTGATGGGGTGAGCCGCCCAAGTGGCCCTCCCGCACGGGACCCCAACATAGGAATCCTCTCACGTCGATCACGTACGCTGGCCGGCTGCTCTGAAGACCAACCTGCACGATGCTGAGGACGACTCGGGGTCGGTGAGGTCGCGCAACCTGCCCTGAGAAGGTGCATGGCCTAAAGACACGACAGTGGAAGCTCAGGGCTTGCTGACAAAGAGCTTCGAGGAAACTCTCCGGATTGGGCTTTCGAAGTTTAGTGCCTCGATGGCCCCCTGCGATCTAGAAACAGGTTGGGCAGATCGTGCTCGTCTCTCGGCTCAAGCAAGCTGGGGCTGCGCAGTCCCAAACCACAGAAACCCCATGTGCAACCTGAGTTTTGAGTACTGTCTAAGCCAAAGATCAGGAGAGGCAAGCAGTGCCCTGTGTGCCAGGGCCCAAAGCAGGCCTGCACACACCGCCTGGCGTGAGGGCCGCGGTGCTCAACAGCCCCCGTCAGCAAACCAAAGTAAACACCGCTGCACAGCAAGCTCGCTGCAGGCAGCAGGCACGAGAAGCACGAGAACAAGCAAAGCTTCGCGATACTCCAAGACCCTACAAAAAGGTTGACAACCGTCGAAATTTTCAGAAGGCAAGCGCCTGTGCAACTATGGATTTCCAACTCGAGCTGCGCTTTGCCGCCTGCCGGAAACCCGTGACAGCTTATCTTGCGGGCTCTCGAACAGTTCTACGACTCTCAGCTGGCGGCTTCCGCAGTCACTTTGTCGGACGGAAGCTGTCTGCAACACTTGGCCGACCAGGCGAAGGAGGCACTGCGTGGCTCCATGAAGCATGAACTGGATGGCCAGGTCACAACGCTCGAGCTCCGAAATCCCCAACCCTTGTCACTATGCCCGTCCACGGGAGTGATGTGTCGCCCGGACAAATGGCAGGGCCACTGGGTCCGGAGTCTCCAAGATCAAACTGCTGGGCACGCGCTGTAAACTGCAAGGCCTCACAGCCTTCTGGAACCTAATCAGTCCAACAAGGAGCCGGACGCTCGTGCCTGCAAGGGCCGACCCGAACAGAGAGGCCAAGCATGCGCTCTTGATGGGGTGAGCCGCCCAAGTGGCCCTCCCGCACGGGACCCCAACATAGGAATCCTCTCACGTCGATCACGTACACTGGCCGGCTGCTCTGAAGACCAACCTGCACGATGCTGAGGACGACTCGGGGTCGGTGAGGTCGCGCAACCTGCCCTGAGAAGGTGCATGGCTTAAAGACACGATAGTGGAAGCTCAGGGCTTGCTGACTTGGAGCTTCGAGGAAACTCTCCGGATTGGGCTTTCGAAGTTTAGTGCCTCGATGGCCCCTTGCGATCTAGAAACAGGTTGGGCAGATCGTGCTCGTCTCTCGGCTCAAGCAAGCTGGGGCTGCGCAGTCCCAAACCACAGAAACCAGCTGCGCAACCTGAGTTTTGAGTACTGTCTAAGCCAAAGATCAGGAGAGGCAAGCAGTGCCCTGTGTGCCAGGGCCCAAAGCAGGCCTGCACACACCGCCTGGCGCGAGGGCCGCGGTGCTCAACAGCCCCCGTCAGCAAACCAAAGCAAACACCGCTGCACAGCAAGCTCGCTGCAGGCAGCAGGCACGAGAAGCACGCGAACAAGCACAGCGAGTACTGCCACGCACCATCATCTGCCCTCTGTAGGAAACGAAGCCAGAGACGGGCCCCGATGTGCCCAGCATCAAGCAGGCTCGTGCTTGTGCCCATTTTGAACCCGTGAGCGCAGATGCATTTCGGCACAGGCTGGCCTACGATCCAAGATCCAAAAAGCAGTGGCGTGCGGAACTATGACCTGCAACTCGGGCTGTGGTCCGCTGCCTGCCGGAAATCCTGAACCGCGAAGAGGCATTTGCTGACAGGCAACGCTCATCACATTTTCAGCTTGCAAGGTATCAGACAGGTCTACGGCCTACGGTCGCCAGCAGGCCGCCTCCGCAATCATTTTGTCGGACGGAAGCTGTCTGCAACACGCGCGACCCGGTGAGACATTACATGGCTCCTCATGAGCGGATGGCCAGGTCACAACGCTCCGAAAACCCCAACGCTTGTCACTATGCCCGTCCACAGTCGGGAGTGATATGGAGGACAAGTGACAAGTGTAGGACCAGTCGCCCGGACAAATGGCAGGGCCACTGGGTCCGGAGTCTCCAAGATCAAACTGCTGGGCACGCGCTGTAAACTGCAAGGCCTCACAGCCTTCTGGAACCTAATCAGTCCAACAAGGAGCCGGACGCTCGTGCCTGCAAGGGCCGACCCGAACAGAGAGGCCAAGCATGCGCTCTTGATGGGGTGAGCCGCCCAAGTGGCCCTCCCGCACGGGACCCCAACATAGGAATCCTCTCACGTCGATCACGTACACTGGCCGGCTGCTCTGAAGACAAACCTGCACGATGCTGAGGACGACTCGGGGTCGGTGAGGTCGCGCAACCTGCCCTGAGAAGGTGCATGGCTTAAAGACACGATAGTGGAAGCTCAGGGCTTGCTGACTTGGAGCTTCGAGGAAACTCTCCGGATTGGGCTTTCGAAGTTTAGTGCCTCGATGGCCCCTTGCAGACTACAAACAGGTTGGGCAGATCGTGCTCGTCTCTCGGCTCAAGCAAGCAGGGGCTGCGCAGTCCCAAACCACAGAAACCACCTGCGCAACCTGAGTTTTGAGTACTGTCTAAGCCAAAGATCAGGAGAGGCAAGCAGTGCCCTGTGTGCCAGGGCCCAAAGCAGGCCTGCACACACCGCCTGGCGTGAGGGCCGCGGTGCTCAACAGCCCCCGTCAGCAAACCGAAGTGGACACCGCTGCGCGGCAAACTCGCTGCAGTCAGCAGGCACGAGAAGCACGAGAGCAAGCAAAGCTTCGCGATACTCCAAGACCCTACAAAAAGGTTGACAACCGTCGAAATTTTCAGAGGGCAAGCGCCTGTGCAACTATGGCACTATGGATTTCCAACTCGCACTGCGCTTTGCCGCCTGCCGGAAACCCGTGACAGCCTATCTTGCGAGCTCTCGAACAGTTCTACGACTCTCAGCTGGCGGCTTCCGCAGTCACTTTGTCGGACGGAAGCTGTCTGCAACACTTGGCCGACCAGGCGAAGGAGGCACTGCGTGGCTCCATGAACCATGAACTGGATGGCCAGGTCACAACGCTCGAGCTCCGAAATCCCCAACGCTTGTCACTATGCCCGTCCACGGGAGTGATGTGGAGGACAAGTGACAAGTGTAGGACCAGTCGCCCGGACAAATGGCAGGGCCACTGGGTACGGAGTCTCCAAGATCAAACTGCTGGGCACACGCTGTAAACTGCAAGGCCTCACAGCCTTCTGGAACCTAATCAGTCCAACAAGGAGCCGGACGCTCGTGCCTGCAAGGGCCGACCCGAACAGAGAGGCCAAGCATGCGCTCTTGATGAGGTGAGCCGCCCAAGTGGCCCTCCCGCACGGGACCCCAACATAGGAATCCTCTCACGTCGATCACGTACACTGGCCGGCTGCTCTGAAGACCAACCTGCACGATGCTGAGGACGACTCGGGGTCGGTGAGGTCGCGCAACCTGCCCTGAGAAGGTGCATGGCTTAAAGACACGATAGTGGAAGCTCAGGGCTTGCTGACTTGGAGCTTCGAGGAAACTCTCCGGATTGGGCTTTCGAAGTTTAGTGCCTCGATGGCCCCTTGCGATCTAGAAACAGGTTGGGCAGATCGTGCTCGTCTCTCGGCTCAAGCAAGCTGGGGCTGCGCAGTCCCAAACCACAGAAACCAGCTGCGCAACCTGAGTTTTGAGTACTGTCTACGCCAAAGATCAGGAGAGGCAAGCAGTGCCCTGCGTGCCAGGGCCCAAAGCAGGCCTGCACACACCGCCTGGCGCGAGGGCCGCGGTGCTCAACAGCCCCCGTCAGCAAACCGAAGTGGACACCGCTGCGCGGCAAGCTCACTGCAGTCAGCAGGCACGAGAAGCACGAGAACAAGCAAAACTTCGAGATACTCCAAGACCCTACAAAAAGGTTGACAACCGTCGAAATTTTCAGAAGGCAAGCGCCTGTGCAACTATGGCACTATGGATTTCCAACTCGCACTGCGCTTTGCCGCCTGCCGGAAACCCGTGACAGCGTATCTTGCGAGCTTTCGAACAGTTCTACGACTCTCAGCAGGCGGCTTCCGCAGTCACTTTGTCGGACGGAAGCTGTCTGCAACACTTGGCCGACCAGGCGAAGGAGGCACTGCGTGGCTCCATGAACGCTTGTCACTATGCCCGTCCACGGGAGTGATGTGGAGGACAAGTGACAAGTGTAGGACCAATCGCCCGGACAAATGGCAGGGCCACTGGGTCCGGAGTCTCCAAGATCAAACTGCTGGGCACGCGCTGTAAACTGCAAGGCCTCACAGCCTTCTGGAACCTAATCAGTCCAACAAGGAGCCGGACGCTCGTGCCTGCAAGGGCCGACCCGAACAGAGAGGCCAAGCATGCGCTCTTGATGGGGTGAGCCGCCCAAGTGGCCCTCCCGCACGGGACCCCAACATAGGAATCCTCTCACGTCGATCACGTACGCTGGCCGGCTGCTCTGAAGACCAACCTGCACGATGCTGAGGACGACTCGGGGTCGGTGAGGTCGCGCAACCTGCCCTGAGAAGGTCCATGGCTTAAAGACACGATAGTGGAAGCTCAGGGCTTGCTGACTTGGAGCTTCGAGGAAACTCTCGGGATGGGGCTTTCGAAGTTTAGTGCCTCGATGGCCCCTTGCAGTCTACAAACAGGTTGGGCAGATCGTGCTCGTCTCTCGGCTCAAGCAAGCTGGGGCTGCGCAGTCCCAAACCACAGAAACCAGCTGCGCAACCTGAGTTTTGAGTACTGTCTACGCCAAAGATCAGGAGAGGCAAGCAGTGCCCTGCGTGCCAGGGCCCAAGGCAGGCCTGCACACACCGCCTGGCGCGAGGGCCGCGGTGCTCAACAGCCCCCGTCAGCAAACCGAAGTGGACACCGCTGCGCGGCAAGCTCACTGCAGTCAGCAGGCACGAGAAGCACGAGAACAAGCAAAACTTCGAGATACTCCAAGACCCTACAAAAAGGTTGACAACCGTCGAAATTTTCAGAAGGCAAGCGCCTGTGCAACTATGGCACAATGGATTTCCAACTCGCACTGCGCTTTGCCGCCTGCCGGAAACCCGTGACAGCGTATCTTGCGAGCTCTCGAACACTTCTACGACTCTCAGCAGGCGGCTTCCGCAGTCACTTTGTCGGACGGAAGCTGTCTGCAACACTTGGCCGACCAGGCGAAGGAGGCACTGCGTGGCTCCATGAACCATGAACTGGATGGCCAGGTCACAACGCTCGAGCTCCGAAATCCCCAACGCTTGTCACTATGCCCGTCCACAGTCGGGAGTGATGTGGAGGACAAGTGACAAGTGTAGGACCAGTCGCCCGGACAAATGGCAGGGCCACTGGGTCCGGAGTCTCCAAGATCAAACTGCTGGGCACGCGCTGTAAACTGCAAGGCCTCACAGCCTTCTGGAACCTAATCAGTCCAACAAGGAGCCGGACGCTCGTGCCTGCAAGGGCCGACCCGAACAGAGAGGCCAAGCATGCGCTCTTGATGGGGTGAGCCGCCCAAGTAGCCCTCCCGCACGGGACCCCAACATAGGAATCCTCTCACGTCGATCACGTACACTGGCCGGCTGCTCTGAAGACCAACCTGCACGATGCTGAGGACGACTCGGGGTCGGGTGAGGTCGCGCAACCTGCCCTGAGAAGGTGCATGGCTTAAAGACACGATAGTGGAAGCTCAGGGCTTGCTGACTTGGAGCTTCGAGGAGACTCTCCGGATTGGGCTTTCGAAGTTTAGTGCCTCGATGGCCCCTTGCAGTCTACAAACAGGTTGGGCAGATCGTGCTCGTCTCTCGGCTCAAGCAAGCAGGGGCTGCGCAGTCCCAAACCACAGAAACCAGCTGCGCAACCTGAGTTTTGAGTACTGTCTAAGCCAAAGATCAGGAGAGGCAAGCAGTGCCCTGCGTGCCAGGGCCCAAAGCAGGCCTGCACAAACCGCCTGGCGTGAGGGCCGCGGTGCTGAACCGCCCCCGTCATCAAACCGAAGTGGACACCGCTGCGCGGCAGCGCACTGCAGTCAGCAGGCACGAGAAGCACGCGAACAAGCACAGCGAGTACTGCTGCGCACCATCATCTGCACTCTGCAGGACCCGAAACCAGGGACGGGCCCCGATGTGCGCAGCATCAAGCAGGCTTGTGTTTGTGCCCATTTTGGCCACGTGAGCGCAGATTCATTTCGGCACAGGCTGGCCTATGATCCATGATCCAAAAAACAAGCGCCTGCGCAACTGTGACCTGCAACTCGGGCTGCGGTCCACTGCCTGCCGGAGATCCTGGACAGTGCAGCGCCATGTGCTTCAGACCTCCAGCTTGCAAGCCACCAAGCAGGTCTACCGCCTACGGCCGTCAGATGGCCGTCGTTCGCAAGCTGTCTGCAACACGCGTGCGACCCGGTGAGGCACTGCGTGGCTCCTCAGGAACTGGATGGCCAGGTCACAAAGCTCGAGCTCCAAAATCCCCAAGCCCGCGGCCCGGAGCGGCGTGCAGGACGGGAGACAGTCAACCACCTCGGCAAATGGCAGAGCCACTGTGGGTGGAATTCACACTCACCCGGAGCAGGCGAGGGCCCGGGCAGGGTGCATCGCTACATTCCGGATGCCGAGGGCCTCAGGGAGAAAGATGGACGATATCTGCTTGCACAACGTCCGATTTAGGAAAGCTGACATCGGACAACGTTGACTTCCTGCGCACCTTAGGAGTCGGAACCCAATCCTAGGTGGCCTGAAGCTGCCAACGGCTAAGCATCTCAAGCACGAGGTAGTCACAGGGCTACTCCTAGTGCAAAGGAGCGCTGACTCCAAACTGTAGACTGGCCTCAGTCCTGGCCTGGAACCTAATCAGTCCAACAAGCCGCCAGCGACTCAAGCAGGCAGTGGCTGTGCAGTCCCAAACCACAGAGTCCAGCTGACCAACTATGACACCCAAGGCAACCTGCGTTGCCACAGCCGGGCTCAGAAACCCGCGCTCAGGAGGGTGCAGCAGGCCTCTTGAAAGAAGCACACAAGATTGGTGAGGCGCCGCTCCGCAACCGGCTGCAGTTTCCAGTAGTGGTGGGTCCCGCGCAATGGCCAGCAACCCAGGAGGCGCAGAATGCGACAGGGGCTCGTTCAGCTGGGCCCCCCGCAAGCTGGCGCTCCGCAAGCCGAGCAAAGGCCATGCCGCGACAGCTGTGCACGCTACTGCTTGGGCAGGATGGGGCACAAGACACACAGCACATCAAGGCCGGCAATTCTTCTAGACGCGTTTTAATAGCTGCTATCACCATATTCCAAGGCCCTGTCAGCTCCACCATGTGAGCTAGCAAATGCCGTCAGGCTCGGGAACGAGACGCAGCGAACTGCAAGGAGGAACTCGGCCCTGTCTGCCAAGGCTGGAACACCCGAAACAGGCCTCCACCGACCGTCTGGCATGAGGGCCGCGCTGCTCAAGCGGACACCGCTGCGCGGCAAACTGCTGCAGCGCACGGGAACAAACAAAGGTTCGCGATACTCTGAGACCTTATGCAAACAGCTGGCCTGCTGTCGACATCTTCAAAAAACAAGCGCCTGCGCAACTATGACTTGCAACTCGAGCTGTGTTCCACTGCCGACCGGAAACCAGTGACAGCACCATGTGCTGACAGGCAAACCCTCATCAGACCTTCAGCTTGCCAGCTATCAAACAGGTCTACTGTCAGCACATAAGCGACTCCTCATGAGCAGGAGGGCAAGGTCGCACAAAGCTCGAGGTCCCAAATGTGCAGGACAGCCCCGAGGCAACTTGCATTGCGACTCATCTTATATGTCTGAGGATGACGGAGAGACAGGCAGTGCCCTGAGAGCCCGAAGCACGTGCACTTTGGCACGGGCCACGATGTGCGCGGCATCAAGCAAGCTCATGCTTGCGCCCACGTGAACCCGTGAGCGCGAATGCATTTCGGCAGACGGCTACTTGCGCTAACGCGGATTCGAACTTTGCATCACCGAAAGCACCTAGCTATGTGGCGCAAGTCTGAAAATCTGCGTCAAGGGAAAAAGAGCTGCAAGCCGTCCTTTACAAAAATCGAAAATCATCAGCTGGAAGTGCGCCCTAGTCTCAGCAGACTTCGTCCGGGCAGTCCTTGGGTCCGGATGCTGGAAACTGCCCGCAATGCCCGCAAAGCCCGGAAGGCCCCCAAGGCCCGCAAGCCCTAAGTGGCTTTTAGAATACTTTGCATCAAGGCCAAGCTGGCCTTTGCATCCACAATGCGTCTGGTAGCCTCAGGCTTCACCACAGTTTTCAACTCTGCAGCTTCAACACCCTCATGGCTCTCCGCAAACTCAGGCATCGCCACATCCAAAACATGGTGCCGGCGCCTGTCAGAAGGCGTGCGATTCAAAACGTGTTTTGAGTTCCATTGGATGTGTGCGTGTGCTGGTGTATGGTCTTGCCTTCGGGCTTTGGGGCTTTTCGAAATTCAGGCTTTGAAATTTCAGTTGTAAGGCTTGGGGATTTGAAGTTTGCGAGTTTGGGGTTTTGGGCTTTTTGGGCTTTGGGAATTGGGCTTTGGGCCTTTGGGAGTTGGAAGCTTGATTGTGTTTCAATTGCTGCTATTTGACGGCAAGTGGTGATGTAGGTTTGGTTTGAACGTAATTCCCCTCCCCCAACCCCTTCCCCGAACCTTACAGGCGCCGCTTCCCAGAACATGGCTTGGGCGCTTTGCCCACTGCTACTACTCGACACACACCGTGTGTTGCGACGACTGTAGCAACTGTGGTCAAGACATCTCCTGGATGCCATCACCGAAAGGCCATGATTGGGGTTCCGGTGCTACGAGTGCACATACACGTCCACAGGCTCAACTAAGCCAGTAGGAAGTTAGCTGGGCATCATGGAACCAACAATGCGTTGTGTCTTGTTGCGCGCGCAGCGATCTGAAGCTTTAGCCTCGAGCCGAAGGAACCTTGCTATCTCTTCTTGTACATGCATACGTGGAAGATCCCCCACATGGAATAAAACTCCGACACATGCGAGATAAGTAGATCAACAAATGCATGTTCATGCAAAAAATGCTGTCGTTGGCAGCACCTTTCACCTATTGTACATGGCCGAGGCAAGCGTACTCCACACACGTCCAAGCTGACCTCCGTCATGGCAAGACAGAACGTACTAATCCCTTCAAATCCCTTTCTAAATCCAATCCCTTCCTTGATCCCTCTCACAGTTTGGTTTGGAATCTTGGGGGGAGGTTCGCGGCCGGGACACACTCAACAAGATTCCTGCGGATCGGCGAAGTAGAAAACAAGGAAACTACGTCACAGAATACCATTGCTCATTTAGTAAAAAATCAAGAAGAGAACAGTGTCATCCTATCACATGTAATTCTCTTCATCACAATCTTTCCTCACGTACAACAGCTATAGCCAATCCTTGTGCGTCCATGAGACCCATTCACTCACTTTACTCTATTAATCTATCGCGCTTTCTCTTCGCGCGAAGAATTATATTGCAACGAAGTGAATCGAAGCGTGAATTCTTCATGCGAAGACTCATATATGTTCCGCTCAGCCGCTAGGCTTGACTCAAAGGCGCCCTGCGCCACAAGCGTCTCAAACATGCTGCACACGTGCCCCTGCACGTCATGCACGCGCTGCAAACGAGGTGTGTTTCTGCTTTACACCCTTGATGTTGCGCGAACTGTAAGCTCAACATCAACTGCACACATCAGCGGGCATTCCTCGGCTTATCTGCTAAACTAGTTCCTCTGCAGGAAAACCCTTCACTCAGGTAAGCTGGTTCTCGTAGAAGCTCACCCTGTAAGGGTGGAACCATTCTGCATCAACGCACTCAATTGCCACAAAGACGGTAGTGCAATCTCGCACGCACTGCTGCATTGTAAGTGAATCTCCTTGAACGTTGAATATCTGCACATGCTGTTCTGTGATACCTCCTGACATAAGGAATCGTGGTTGTGTATTGGGCATCTTTTTCGGCCAGTACTGGTGCGAAGCACTCTCCCGCGCTTTTTTTCACATCTTCCAAACGCAGTTTCAGCACTTTTCCAGGTTTTTGGTTTTGATTTTCTTTTTTTTGAAGCGGACGCCCCTTTACCACAGCAGCACAGTGGGCCAGTCTATTCAGAGACACCTACTTTGAGAGTCAAACTGCACAGGCCAGCGAGCGTAAAAGAAGTTGTGACTACAAAGAAGCGACCGCACGCGCAGAGGCCCTTATTGCAAGAAACTTAACGCAAGGCCAGCAAGGTGAAACCAATACAAAGAAGAAACTGCCGGCACCAATCACTCAGCTGCCCGTCACCCATAGCAATGCTGCGCCACGTCTGGTACAGACATAGGCCGTAAGGCAAGGAAGGACAAGCAAAATGGCATAGATAACTAACAGTGTTGAGAGCGATCGCCCATGAGCCCCAAACCACCAGAACTTGAACCAGCAGTGGTATTTTTTGAAGTGGGCGCCTCTTTACTACGTCAGCAGCAGGTCGGTCTTGTGGGTTGGGTCGGAAGTGAAACAAAGCTTGAGCAAACAAGCAACGGAAACATGAACACCGCCAGCAGCGCGAAACAACCAAACAAACAACAAAACAAAGGACGAATGCCAGCGGAAAGAGGCGCACACAGAAGGCAAAATAAAAGACCCCTCCCGGAGAGGATCTTGTGGCTGGCAATCTCCGTCAAGGAAATTCAGCGGGTGATCAGAAGGGTTGAAGCCAGGATGTGTTCTTTCTCGGAGGCACCAAGGTGTGACGATTGACACACGAACGAAGGCATTAATCTTGTAGACCATTGTTCCGCTGTCCAACACATGTCCTGCACATCACGAGCCCATGCGTCGAGCCTGCTCAGCGCCACTTCTCCGTGAAAGCTGCAGCGACAGACACCGCCGCCGCCATCTCCAGTACTGTTGCAGCCGCAATAGACCACCTCCACAAGAGACTACTTCAGCTCAACACGACAGCTGTCGTTGCAGGCGTGCTGTCTGTGGACAAAAAAAGAGAGGAGGTCTTTTCATTGTTTTACATGCTTGGGTTCCAAATTATTGACCCCAAAATGGGCCCAAAATTGGGATCCCAAAAATGGGTTCAAAACTGCTCCTGCAACCACAGCTGCAAATTCCATGGCGCTAACACACATACGGACACACATTTGCAGAAGAACAAGAATTGCAAAGCTGGTCCGGCAAAAAAAATTTGCAGATCTCAAGTTAAAAACCCACTTTGGGGGGGCCAGACGTGCGTTGCCAGATTCATGGTTGCAGACACCCCCAATTCTAGTCCCCAAACTTGCTCCATTTCGGACCCACAAAGAAACATGCCAAATCACCAACCAAGTTGAACTAAAGGAAGGCCAAAATGCCAAAAAAAATCAATAATGGACCCAAGGCCAACGAGGACCAAGACTGATTCAACTTGAATAACAAGAAAACAAACCAGGAAACCCAATTGACTGGAAGCTAAGTCACAACAAAAAGAACAGACTAAGCTCAAAGGACTGAATCCCAAGCACAATCAACAGATCCAACAACTTCAGAACCCAAGACCGGACACTTGGAACCAAAAGAGAAGCCAACCAAGATTGAGCAGAAGACTGAAGAGAGAAAGACCTGACAATCAACAGACGTCAAAATGTAAAACCATCAAAAAACAAGCTCTAACAACAAAACATGTCAGATGTACTCCGGTGTTTTGCTTGCTTCGCTCGCACTTATTCACATTGTGGAAAGACACTTTGCCTTTTCAAAACGGTTCGGTTTGCGTCCCCCAACCCCCCCGCTCTTTACTTTTAGAAACAACAACTGTCTCGTCTTCGACTCCTCTGATTTTCGAATAAGGAAATACAAAAAATTCGAGAAATTCGAGGGTAGAAATTCCCTTCTCCCTTCTCCTCTGAGTTTTCGAAGAATGAAATACGAAAAACAAAAGAATATTCAAGGGGGTGGAATTTAGAATAAATTCTCTTCTCTCTTTTTGCTTTACAAGATTGAACAACCCAGGTTCAAGCCAGGTTCAACCCAAGTTCAACCCAGGTTCAACCTAGGTTTTGTGAAAACACAGCAGCAGCGCGCTGAACCCTCTTTTTCTCACGACTTGAGCCAAAGTCATAAGCCGGAGGCTTCGTCAGTGAAACTCTTTACACACAGGTGAAAACTCTGCTCTGCCACGTGTTCTCCACAGCCACAAAACAAACTCAAACGTCAGTGGGAGTTCTCGGGACCTACCCAACTACACCTAAAGCAAGCAAAAACGTGCACAGTCACTTCTACAGCTTCCAGACACACATCCCTACAACTCAAGCACTTCAAAAGGCTTTCCCACTTAAAGCAGCACTCCCGTCGAGCCTCCAAGGCACAACTACGGAGTTCCTACAACTACACACACACAACTCTGAGCCAGCATGCAGGACAACAAAGTTAACATGTCCTTAGACAGGAACTTTCGTCTGCACGCTGCGAGGCGTAGCCACCCGAAGGGGCTGTGGGTTCAAGTGAAACAAAAGCTTACTAAAACTGTGGGGTGAAACTGCCGGTAAGTTCCCCCTCTCATTCCTTGTCCTCGGTTTTGACGTACCGCTACCCTCAACCGAAGTGAGGCCGGAACGTCGTTTTGACCAAGTCGTTGCCATTGGCTTGAAGACTTTGGCCAAGGCAAATTGCCTGTATGCTTGCACATTCTCTGTGTTGTCTATTCGGGAGGTGATCCATGCCCTCGTTCGTGGAGGCCGCTATCCCTCAACCGAATGGAGGTCATTCCTGTAGACCCAGATGCTCGTTCTACGAGTCTCATTGCATGTCCTGAGTGCTTCCATCCACACCCCTCAACCGTAGTGAGGCCGGACATGTCTTCAAACCAGGTCATGGCCCAAGGCTTCATGGACTCTGGTTACGGTGGCTGCCTCTTGATGCACAGGGCATACTTCCTGTGGCTTTTGCCGGGAGGTGATCCATGCCCTCCGATTCTCAGAGGCCGCTATCCCTCTACCGGCGGGGTGGTCAATCCCCATACATAGACCGTTCCGATTGAGGCCCAATTCTGCACTTTCTCGTCATCTCACCTTGACGGATCCATGCCCTCGATTCACACATCTCCAACACGAGCCAAGCAGGAGGAACAGGTGAAGTACCTGCCCAAACATACCCCTTTTTAGGCTGGAGGACGCTAAGCGACCGAAATCGCCGCTACGCACCGGTGACCCCACGCCACACACCTTCAACAGGTGGCCGGTACAGGCGCCTGACAGGGGGCCGGGCAAGGTGCCGACTACCAGGTCAAACCCACCCTGCCTGTGAGGATATTATGTACGAGGCCGCTATCCATTGTGAGACTTGACATTCTCCAATCCAGCCGTAGCCATTGTTCCAAAGACAGTCGGCTGGCTCTCTTGTTTGCCACCAAAACTCCATACTCTCACTTGGGAGTCGATTACCCTCAACCGAAGTGAGGCCCACTCTGCGACCACGGGTTAGCTGCATGCTTGGTCCTTGTGGGCATTTCTGAAAGCAGTGACAACGAATCCTCCACGGAGTACGTCCCGGCTAATCCAGGGTTCTCAGCAGCTCCGGTGTTCTCGCACTTACTAACCGTGCCTTGCTGTTCTCCCCAGAATCGCCCTGGCTTTCTCGCACTTACTTACCAGTCGACGTATTCCTCACCACAAAGTTCACTGCCATTGGGACTCGAGGCTTCTCCAGTGCAATGCTGGTACCTGCCCTTTGCTGGCCTCCATGCCTGGCCAGTGTCCCTCATCCATATTCTGGAGTTTGCTCTTTATAGCTCACATTCCCTCAGACCAAAGTCGAGGCCGAATGTTGCTTTGTTTGATTGAGCACTGCTGGGCTGCGGTTGTACCTATCAATTGCTCCGACGCACCGGCACCGCGGAGTCAATGCTTCAAGCTGCTTTACCGCTTTGCGCCCAGTAGCATCAGCCGTCCAAGCTGCATGCAGTGCTTCCAGAGTCTCCAAGACTCAATTCCGGCAGACCAATAAGTGCCCAGCCTGCCCATTCCATCATTCTTCCCTCAGCTGATGCGAGGCCGGAACATCATGCACCTTCTTCATCAGCGAGGCGTTTTCGCAACCCTTCTGTTGTTCCCTCAGCCTTGGCGAGGCCGAACCATCCATTCCCTCAGCCAAGGCGAGGCCGAACCTTTACTCCAGCATAGCGAGGCCGAAACTGCCCTTGCATAGCCTCACATGGCATCTCCGCTGGTTTCACGGGTTCTGAAAGCATTGTGCTGCGAGGGTCTGTTGATCACCCTCATTCCGGCAAGCTAAGCCTGCATTCGGGTTTGCCCTCACATGGCCCTTAAAGGCGAGGCTGTGCTCGCAATTCAATCCACTTCCACTTGCCTGGTTACTGGCCGGCGACGTTTCATCACCTCAAAGGAGCATCCATTCCTCATCATCTTCCGACAAGGCCAGCATCCTTCTCGACACATCAGGGCCATACACCATAATCACCAGCCTACCCAGGTACCTGATTTCACGTCCGCTGCCATCAATCATCAGGGTTGGGTTTGTGGGATCGACATAGAAATCGATGTTCCAAAGCCTCGCATCCTCGCAGCATCGGAAACCCCGGAGCTGCAGGTGGAGGTTAGCTGCATTCAGGCTTCTTTGGACATTCCAATTCCCACAGCTGCCCCAGGCTATGTTGCCTCTCCTGGTGCGACGGACAAAGTGGATACGATATGACTGCGACAGTTCCAGGAAAAGCCCTTCACGACGCCCCTGGTGTGACCATGCAAATACACAGCACGCAATTGCCGGCATGGTCCGTCGCTCTCCGTCTGCCTTGCAGCAAGTCTCTTTGGCGTGTGGCACACTGTCCAGGGCACTGTGGACGGCCACTCTGGTCGCCGATAGCCCACGAGCGGAAATCTGCGGTTGAGACGGGGCCCTGTTCCAACAAAGGAAGTTAAGGCCTCGGAACCCTCTTCGCTCGCACAGGTCTGCTATCTTCTTGCACCTCAGTTCCAGGAGGTGTTTCCCTCAACCGTGGTGAGGCCGAACTATGTTGTCCCTCCGAGCGAGGCCGAAGACTTTCCACAATCCTCAGCTTAGGCGAGGCCGACAACACCCTCAGCAGCGAGGTCGAAAGTTCCCTCAGCACTCGGCGAGGCCGTACACAGGCAGCTATGTGGCTGGCAGAACTACCGAGCAAACACAGTGGTTTCGGTTTGAGTCCTGTTGGAGCCCACCCTTAGGTACAGCCTCCAGGCCACCGAACAGCTCACTACCTGCGCACCCCACCGGGGTTGAGCCGAGACTTGAGCCAGACAGGAACTTTCGTCTGCACGCTGCGAGGCGTAGCCACCCGAAGGGGCTGTGGGTTCAAGTGAAACAAAAGCTTACTAAAACTGTGGGGTGAAACTGCCGGTAAGTTCCCCCTCTCATTCCTTGTCCTCGGTTTTGACGTACCGCTACCCTCAACCGAAGTGAGGCCGGAATGTCGTTTTGACCAAGTCGTTGCCATTGGCTTAAAGACTTTGGCCAAGGCAAATTGCCTGTATGCTTGCTCATTCTCTGTGTTGTCTATTCGGGAGGTGATCCATGCCCTCGTTCGTGGAGGCCGCTATCCCTCAACCGAATGGAGGTCATTCCTGTAGACCCAGATGCTCGTTCTACGAGTCTCGTTGCATGTCCTGAGTGCTTCCATCCACACCCCTCAACCGAAGTGAGGCCGGACATGTCTTCAAACCAGGTCATGGCCCAAGGCTTCATGGACTCTGGTTACGGTGGCTGCCTCTTGATGCACAGGGCATACTTCCTGTGGCTTTTGCCGGGAGGTGATCCATGCCCTCCGATTCTCAGAGGCCGCTATCCCTCTACCGGCGGGGTGGTCAATCCCCATATACAGACCGTTCCGATGAGGCCCAATTCTGCACTTTCTTGTCATCTCACCTTGACGGATCCATGCCCTCGATTCACACATCTCCAACACGAGCCAAGCAGGAGGAACAGGTGAAGTACCTGCCCAAACATACCCCTTTTTAGGCTGGAGGACGCTAAGCGACCGAAATCGCCGCTACGCACCGGTGACCCCACGCCACACACCTTCAACAGGTGGCCGGTACAGGCGCCTGACAGGGGGCCGGGCAAGGTGCCGACTACCAGGTCAAACCCACCCTGCCTGTGAGGATATTATGTACGAGGCCGCTATCCATTGTGAGACTTGACATTCTCCAATCCAGCCGTAGCCATTGTTCAAGACATTCGGCTGGCTCTCTTGTTTGCCACCAAAACTCCATACTCTCACTTGGGAGTCGATTACCCTCAACCGAAGTGAGGCCCACTCTGCAACCACGGGTTAGCTGCATGCTTGGTCCTTGTGGGCATTTCTGAAAGCAGTGACAACGAATCCTTCACGGAGTACGTCCCGGCTAATCCAGGGTTCTCAGCAGCTCCGGTGTTCTCGCACTTACTAACCGTGCCTTGCTGTTCTCCCCAGAATCGCCCTGGCTTTCTCGCACTTACTCACCAGTCGACGTATTCCTCACCACAAAGTTCACTGCCATTTGGACTCGAGGCTTCTCCAGTGCAATGCTGGTACCTGCTCTTTGCTGGCCTCCATGCCTGGCCAGTTTCCTTTATCCATATTCTGGAGTTTGCTCTTTCCATATCTCACATTCCCTCAGACCTAAGTCGAGGCCGAATGATTGCTTTGTGTGATTGAGCACTGCTGGGCTGCGGTTGTCTTCTATCAATTGCTCCGACACACCGGCACCGCGGAGTCTATGCTTCAAGCTCTTGACCGCTTTGCACCCAGTAGCATCAGCCGTCCAAGCTGCATGCAGTGCTTCCAGAGTCTCCCAGACTCAATTCCGGCAGACCATTCATGCCAGTGCCCGGCCTGCCCATTCCATGTCATGCTCGCAATTATCAGTCCCTCTTGTGCCCATGCGGCATCTTTTCCAGGAACTGCTTGCCATCATTCTTCCCTCAGCTGAAGCGAGGCCGGAACATCATGCACCGGTCTTCATCAGCGAGGCGTTTTCGCAACCCTTCTGTTGTTCCCTCAGCCGTGGCGAGGCCGAAACATCCATTCCCTCAGCCCGGCGAGGCCGAACCTTTGCTCCAGCATAGCGAGGCCGAAACTGCCCTTGCATAGCCTCACATGGCATCTCCGCTGGTTTCACGGTTCTGAAAGCATTGTTCTGCGAGGGTATGTGGATCACCCTCATTCCGGCAAGCTAAGCCTGCATTCGGGTTTGCCCTCACATGGCCCTTAATGGCGAGGCTGTGCTCGCAATTCAATCCACTTCCACTTGCCTGGTTACTGGCCGGTGACATTCCATCACCTCAAAGGAGCATCCATTCCTCATCATCTTCCGACAAGGCCAGCATCCTTCTCGACACATCAGGGCCATACAGCATTATCACCAGCCTTCCCAGGTATCTGATTACACGTCCGCTGCCATCAATCATCAGGGATGGGTCTGTGGGATCGACATAGAAATCGATGTTCCAAAGTCTCGCATCTTCACAGCATCGGAAGTTCCGGAGCTGCAAGTGGAGGTTAGCTGCATTCAGGCTTCTTTGGACATTCCAATTCCCACAGCTGCCCCAGGCTGTGTTGCCTCTCCTGGTGCGACGGACAAAGTGGATACGATATGACTGCGACAGTTCCAGGAAGAGCCCTTCACGACGCCCCTGGTGTGACCATGCAAATACACAGCATGCAATTGCCGGCATGGTCCGTCGCTCTCCGTCTGCCTTGCAGCAAGTCTCTTTGGCGTGTGGCACACTGTCCAGGGCACAGTGGACGGCCACTCTGGTCGCCGATAGCTCACGAGCGGAAATCTGCGGTTGAGACGGGGCCCTGTTCCAACAAAGGAAGTTAAGGCCTCGGAACCCTCTTCGCTCGCACAGGTCTGCTATCTTCTTGCACCTCAGTTCCAGGAGGTGTTTCCCTCAACCGTGGTGAGGCCGAACTATGTTGTCCCTCCGAGCGAGGCCGAAGACTTCCACAATCCTCAGCTTAGGCGAGGCCGACAACACCCTCAGCAGCGAGGTCGAAAGTTCCCTCAGCACTCGGCGAGGCCGTACACAGGCAGCTATGTGGCTGGCAGAACTACCGAGCAAACACAGTGGTTTCGGTTTGAGTCCTGTTGGAGCCCACCCTTAGGTACAGCCTCCAGGCCACCGATCCGCTCTCTACCTGCGCACCCCACCGGGGTTGAGCCGAGACTTGAGCCAGGTGAATTTTACGTCTGCACGCTGCGAGGCGTAGCCACCCGAAGGGGCTGTGGGTTCAAGTGAAACAAAAGCTTACTAAAACTGTGGGGTGAAACTGCCGGTAAGTTCCCCCTCTCATTCCTTGTCCTCGGTTTTGACGTACCGCTACCCTCAACCGAAGTGAGGCCGGAATGTCGTTTTGACCAAGTCGTTGCCATTGGCTTGAAGACTTTGGCCAAGGCAAATTGCCTGTATGCTTGCACATTCTCTGTGTTGTCTATTCGGGAGGTGATCCATGCCCTCGTTCGTGGAGGCCGCTATCCCTCAACCGAATGGAGGTCAATTCCTGTAGACCCAGATGCTCGTTCTACGAGTCTCATTGCATGTCCTGAGTGCTTCCATCCACACCCCTCAACCGTAGTGAGGCCGGACATGTCTTCAAACCAGGTCATGGCCCAAGGCTTCATGGACTCTGGTTACGGTGGCTGCCTCTTGCATGCACAGGGCATACTTCCTGTGGCTTTTGCCGGGAGGTGATCCATGCCCTCCGATTCTCAGAGGCCGCTATCCCTCTACCAGCGGGGTGGTCAATCCCCATAGACCGTTCCATATTGATTGAGGCCCAATTCTGCACTTTCTCGTCATCTCACCTTGACGGATCCATGCCCTCGATTCACACATCTCCAACACGAGCCAAGCAGGAGGACAGGTGAAGTACCTGCCCAAACATACCCCTTTTTAGGCTGGAGGACGCTAAGCGACCGAAATCGCCGCTACGCACCGGTGACCCCACGCCACACACCTTCAACAGGTGGCCGGTACAGGCGCCTGACAGGGGGCCGGGCAAGGTGCCGACTACCAGGTCAAACCCTGCCTGTGAGGATATTATGTACGAGGCCGCTATCCATTGTGAGACTTGACATTCTCCAATCCAGCCGTAGCCATTGTTCCAAAGACAGTCGGCTGGCTCTCTTGTTTGCCACCAAAACTCCATACTCTCACTTGGGAGTCGATTACCCTCAACCGAAGTGAGGCCCACTCTGCGATCACGGGTCAGCTGCATGCTTGGTCCTTGTGGGCATTTCTGAAAGCAGTGACAACGAATCCTCCACGGAGTACGTCCCGGCTAATCCAGGGTTCTCAGCAGCTCCGGTGTTCTCGCACTTGCTAACCGTGCCTTGCTGTTCTCCCCAGAATCGCCCTGGCTTTCACGCACTTACTTACCAGTCGACGTATTCCTCACCACAAAGTTCACTGCCATTGGGACTCGAGGCTTCTCCAGTGCAATGCTGGTACCTGCCCTTTGCTGGCCTCCATGCCTGGCCAGTGTCCCTCATCCATATTCTGGAGTTTGCTCTTTATAGCTCACATTCCCTCAGACCAAAGTCGAGGCCGAATGTTGCATTGTTTGATTGAGCACTGCTGGGCTGCGGTTGTACCTATCAATTGCTCCGACACACCGGCACCGCGGAGTCTATGCTTCAAGCTGCTTTACCGCTTTGCGCCCAGTAGCATCAGCCGTCCAAGCTGCATGCAGTGCTTCCAGAGTCTCCCAGACTCAATTCCGGCAGACCAATAAGTGCCCGGCCTGCCCATTCCATCATTCTTCCCTCAGCTGATGCGAGGCCGGAACATCATGCACCTTCTTCATCAGCGAGGCGTTTTCGCAACCCTTCTGTTGTTCCCTCAGCCTTGGCGAGGCCGAACCATCCATTCCCTCAGCCGAGGCGAGGCCGAACCTTTACTCCAGCATAGCGAGGCCGAAACTGCCCTTGCATAGCCTCACATGGCATCTCCGCTGGTTTCACGGGTTCTGAAAGCATTGTGCTGCGAGGGTATGTTGATCACCCTCATTCCGGCAAGCTAAGCCTGCATTCGGGTTTGCCCTCACATGGCCCTTAATGGCGAGGCTGTGCTCGCAATTCAATCCACTTCCACTTGCCTGGTTACTGGCCGGCGACGTTTCATCACCTCAAAGGAGCATCCATTCCTCATCATCTTCCGACAAGGCCAGCATCCTTCTCGACACATCAGGGCCATACACCATAATCACCAGCCTACCCAGGTACCTGATTTCACGTCCGCTGCCATCAATCATCAGGGATGGGTTTGTGGGATCGACATAGAAATCGATGTTCCAAAGCCTCGCATCCTCACAGCATCGGAAATCCCGGAGCTGCAGGTGGAGGTTAGCTGCATTCAGGCTTCTTTGGACATTCCAATTCCCACAGCTGCCCCAGGCTATGTTGCCTCTCCTGGTGCGACGGACAAAGTGGATACGATATGACTGCGACAGTTCCAGGAAAAGCCCTTCACGACGCCCCTGGTGTGACCATGCAAATACACAGCACGCAATTGCCGGCATGGTCCGTCGCTCTCCGTCTGCCTTGCAGCAAGTCTCTTTGGCGTGTGGCACACTGTCCAGGGCACTGTGGACGGCCACTCTGGTCGCCGATAGCCCACGAGCGGAAATCTGCGGTTGAGACGGGGCCCTGTTCCAACAAAGGAAGTTAAGGCCTCGGAACCCTCTTCGCTCGCACAGGTCTGCTATCTTCTTGCACCTCGGTTCCAGGAGGTGTTTCCCTCAACCGTGGTGAGGCCGAACTATGTTGTCCCTCCGAGCGAGGCCGAAGACTTTCCACAATCCTCAGCTTATGCGAGGCCGACAACACCCTCAGCAGCGAGGTCGAAAGTTCCCTCAGCACTCGGCGAGGCCGTACACAGGCAGCTATGTGGCTGGCAGAACTACCGAGCAAACACAGTGGTTTCGGTTTGAGTCCTGTTGGAGCCCACCCTTAGGTACAGCCTCCAGGCCACCGAACAGCTCACTACCTGCGCACCCCACCGGGGTTGAGCCGAGACTTGAGCCAGACAGGAACTTTCGTCTGCACGCTGCTTGGCGTAGCCACCCGAAGGGGCTGAGGTTAGAGGGTGAAACATACACTACAAACTCTGCACAGTGAGCCTACCGGTACTAGCCCTCACTTCCCTCAGACATTTGTCGAGGCCGAAATCCATTCCCTCAGACCGTGGTCGAGGCCGAAAGTCCCTCAGGCCATGCTGAGGCCGAAGTTCCCTCTCTTGCACCCCTCAGACCGAAGTCGAGGCCGAAACTCCTCAGCCAGCACGCCGAGGCGGTATTTTGATTCGGTTTTTGGTGCCTCTCTGACCACTATCCATGTTTCTTGTCTGGCTTGCGCTGCTCACTCATCAGCTTCGTCATACGGCATGCCCAGCGTGATTTTCTGGATCTCTGTTGCCGGAACCGAAAGTAGGGTTCCATCCCATCCTCGTTTTGCAATCCCGGCATCCAGCAGGTGCTGGGCAAATGGCCCGACATTGCCTACGCACGCCATCCAAAGCGCGCTGGCCTTGCCGTCGTACGTTCTGACCAATCCACGTATGGTTGCCAGTAGCTCCTCATCATACTTCTCCAGGAGGCGTACAAGGCCGCTTGATAGCTTGTATCTCTCCTCCTGCAGCATCGTCCACTCCGCCGTGTCAAAGAACACTGCCCGTGGTAACGATCCTGACATTGGGTCGCGCCCAACGTTGCTCACCGTGACATCCGATAAAGCAACTCCTTGCATGGTCAGCCATGACGTTATAGCCACCAGGTAAAACAGGGACTGTCTGAGGACCCCGGCTTCATGGCGATGTTCCTGCCACCATGTGTTGAACAGCTCTGCCCTGCGGATGATACTTCCATAGAAGTAGTGGTGGCAGTAACCCTCCACTGCTTCGTCGAAAAGGACTCCAATCCATCCTGCCCACAGGGTCCTGGTGACCAGGGTGGGGAATTGTTCCCCATACCCTGCTTCGTTGCCAAAGCTCTGGGGTTCCATCGCCAGTTTCATGACCCATAGCCGATCCAGAGCATATCCTCTTCGTGTGCGCCCTGCACCTATGAAGGGAAGCACCCTAGGCTGTAAACTTTGCCCTGTCGTTGGGTTGCGGACCAATTGGACCTCCCCAAGCCAATGGAGCGGTGTCCTTGGCCTTTGCTGGTTCTGCAGTTTGTGCACCAAAAGGTGCACAGGCTTGGCTTGCCCCATGGCTTCCTTTTTCTCCTTTCCCTCAGCTTCCTGCGAGGCCATATTGTGGGCACCTGGCCCTTCCGCCAGCGTAACTGTTCGAGGCTCGCTTGCCTCTTGCTCTGTATTGACCCCTCAGCTTGGTGCGAGGCCGCGCTGTCTTCTCCTCTCTCCCGTAGGCGTACCGGACCCACCGGAGATTCCGAAGCACTCTCCTCTTCCCTATCCCAAGGCTGCTCCGGGTGTCTGGCCTGTCGAAGCGGGGAACGTTCTCGGGGCTGATCCTTCTGCTTGTTTTTGCTTTTGCCCTTGCCTTTGTCCGGCCGATTCCTTAACCAGGATGGCAGTCGGGACCCTTGTCTTCTCATCGTAGCATCCGTCTTCCATTGCCTCATTGCTACAGGCCCGCCTTGAGGATGAGGACGCCGTTGTTTCACCCTCAGCTCTGCGAGGCCGAGGCCTCCTCTCTTACCCTCTGCGGTGTCGCAAGCACGCGGCACCGCGAGGCCGAGCTACACTCCCTCAGCAAAGCGAGGCCGTAAACACCAATCGCAATTCCCCGTTGCGAGGCCCTCACCCTCAGCTACGAGGCCGAAACCCTGTCTCCTTGCACCAAACGGCTGCGGAATTACTGCGTTCCCTCAGCTTAGCGAGGCCTAACAAACAATGACATCTTCTGCTGTGCGCTGGCTTGGGGCTTAGCTTTGGCGTGTTTCCCACCAAACTGAACGCGAGGCTGTTGAAACTGGACGTTGCTCATATTTCCACCATTGACAAGGGTTTGCGCTTGGGTAGCCAGCTTGCCCTGAGAAGTCCGCGATTTGCACTCCCCCGCCAGGCTTTTATTGCACTTCTGGCTGACCGGTGCATGTGTTCGGTCACACTTTGTGCAAACCCAACGGATTCCCAAATTCACCATATTATGGGAGGGGTGGATACCCCACTCTTCACGCACTCGCGCCTCCGGCTGGTTGACGCAGTACTGCTCCAAGACCACCTCCAAGTTCGTGAGGGTTTGTTGTACATACAACCCGCACAGTTGACATTTCAGTGTTAAATTCCGGGGGTGTTCGCTGCCCTTCTCCCATTGATGCCCGCGCTCCGGGTCTTTAAGCAACTGCCATAGCCGCTGGCGTTTGTTGAGTTTGGCGTTGCCCTGCGCTTTTTTGCATCCCTCAACTTTCTGCGAGGCCTCCATCTTCTCTTTGTAATGCGCATGGTCCAGAATGAAGGGGAAGTCTTCTTCTTTGCGCTTCCTCAATATGTGGGCTGCGCGTGCACCGTACGCCAGGGAAAGTGTGCGCACCACATTGTCCAACTCTTTGACACGCCTCTTGTGCGCTGGGCTGTAAGCAGCCGCCGCTACTGCCCCACATACTTTGTCTGCCATGTCATTCGCTGCACGTCGCCACAACGTGCCCGGCCCCATCTTCGCCAGGAATTCCTCTTCAGTTTTGTGGGACGGGACCCAGGTTGCCTTGATACGTTTCCTGTCATTCCACACTTTGCTCCATTCCAGGTCATCCTCCGGCGGTTGTGTTTTTTGTAGCACTTGGACTGCCGGCTTGCAATCCATAGTGACATCAATCAGATCCTCCGTGTGCTCCATTAGTCGGAAAAGTGCACGGCGCTCCATGTCCACCACCGGCTGCCACGGGTAGACCAGCTCTGTAATCCGTCCGGCTTCCTCCAGGACACCTTTTGTCCAGGACATAGCCACCACTGCGAGGGCTGATGTTTGTACACGTGGGTCTATTCCTCCTGGACCTCCACTTGCGTCAGTGGCGAAGATCAAGCCTTCCGCTTCCACTTTTGCATCTGCTGCAAAGCATCCTTGGTAACGTAGACCTAAAAGGTGTTCCGGCGGCTTCGGGTGCCACACCGCCGGCTTTGGCAGGAGTGCCCTTGTCCACAGACACTCCCATGGGTATTTGTGACGCAAGTATTCCTGGAGCTTGGGTTCTTTGAACCCTTGTTCACGCCAGTAAGGACATTCCTTGAGGACATGCTCCAGAGTTGCTGGCATTTGGCACTTCTTGCACCATCCTGGCTTGGACTCCGTGATGACGCCCGCGTGCCACACTGACTTTATACCTTCCATAAGGCCTGGGCTGAGGCCTCCCAGCTTCGTCAGCTTGTGATGCGGCGTCCAATCCAGCCCCTCTTGTGCACCAGCGCCACCTGCCTGTCGCGCTATCGCAGCCCGCTTCTGTTCCTCCAGGAATCCCTCAAGCCATTTGTAGGCGAGGCTACCCATGCGTGGCTGGGTCCAATCAACGTTGAGGACACTTCCTCTCTTCCATTTGCCTGGGTCACTGGCATCTACCTTCAGATCCAGTAAGTACGCCATGGTTGCTGCCATCGGCCCCGTGACCAGTGGCCAATGGTGTTTGGCCGCACTCAACCTCTTCCAAGTGGTTTTCCAGGCCAAGTCAAAGTGGGCTTTTCCGCCACCGATCCATGCACGGAAAACTTTGGCCACCACTTTGAAATGCTGCTTGTGGATTGTGCGCTTTGGATCCTGGCATTTCTTGGCTCCCATGTCCAAGATGGTTTCCAAACTCCCAAGTTTGTATTTACCCAGGTGTTTTCCAACCACTGTTCGGAGCCATTTCATTCTTTTGGGTGAGACCCCCACAGAGGGGTGCCCCCACAAAGCAACTGATGTGATCGCTGCCTTGACCACGCGGAGTTTAGTGCTGGGCGGCGGCCCCAGCCTAGACAGTTTGCTATGTCTCGCACGGGCTTTCTTGGCCCGCGTTGCCGACGTCACCAAGCGACGCTTTCGCCCCCCTGTACTGTCGACGCCCAGGTCACGCATCACGTCATACACCTGTGGCTCATGAGGCAGCAGGAGTTCACGCAGGTGCTTGCTCGCCTGGGTACTGCTGGCCACAAACCCTGTCTTCTTGGATGAAATCGTGAAACCATTAGCATCCATCCCGTCCTTTAAGCTGCGGTAGACTCGTATGGCACTATCCGCCACGTGTTTAAAGGACTTATGCTGGATGTCAATTGAGACATCATCCAACCAACAGTCCACGTTTGCCACATCTCGTCGCCTTTGGATCTTTTCTATCACCGGGTGCAATGCCACCTTTGCTAACGATGGCGCCGCTGGGCAACCCGCTTGCACGCCATTTGTAGCTCTGATGCCTGCCGATAGCACCCCATCCGCCACCAAGTATCTGGCACCCATGTACACTTCCAGTGCCATCTTCAGGATTAAGCGGTGGATATTGCAGGGCCGTTGCTGCCATGATCAATTGCTGAAATTGGATGGTATCGAAAAAGGACTCGAGGTCCACAAAGAGTGACACCACATGCACTCCATTTGTCTTTGCCACCTCATTTCGCAGTAGTCTGCCGACGGCCACGTCCAAGCAGCAACTGCCTGGGACTGCCTTGTCGTACGTGGCAGCTGTGGCATAGCCTGCCTGCCAAGTACTTACCAAATCCCATCGCAGACGGACCCAAGTCCTGTACAGGATGTGTAGCACGGCGATTGGTCTTTCCCGGGTCAGATTCTTCGGCAGCATTGCTATAAGGGAGACTGTCATTTGCTGCGGCCATGCTGCCTTGGCCTCACATTCATGGTAGAAGGACACAACGGCTTCAACTGCTTTATCGTCCATGGCCTGCAAATGGTCAATCCTCCAGCCATCCGGCCCCGGGCTCTTTAGTGCCAGTTTTTTGATCCTTGCCTTGACCTCGACAGGGTTCAGCGGCTCCACGCTGGCCGCTTGTTTTTTGGCTGCATCCTCAAGCTCCGTCATGAGCGAGGCCGATTTTGCCAACGGTTGGCCCGTCGTCCACACTGCCGCCCAGTGGTCTCGGCGAATGTGTGGCCGTTCCAGCATGTCATATTCCATGTAGGGTCTGTGTACCACTTGTTCTTCTTTTCGCAAGGCATTGTATAATGGTCGCATGCCCTTTTCCATGGCCTTACTGAGCCATTGCTTGTACTGGTGGGCTGTCTCCTCCATATCCGCCTTTCTCGCGTAGCATTGCTGTTCGTCGATGCGCTTCAGAGCAAGCCTAGCGTCCGTACCCCGGCCCAAGATACTCGCAAGCATATCCTCCTGGTTCTGCGCATCACCCTCGTAATACTCGCCGAGCCTGCGTTGGACCAGACGCGCCACCGGATGTGCATCGCCATGATGTCTGCCTTGTTTGACCCATTGTTGGACCCGGTTCCAAAAGGCCGCCCTCTTGCCCGTCCAGACAACGTTCTCCGGGTTGTTGACCACCAATTTCTTCCGCACAATCTCCGATTTAACACCCATACCGTCGATTCGGCCTGTGATCGACCTCTCCACACCGGCACTCAGGTGAGCAAATGTCTCACTGAGCTCATCTACCATCTTGGGTTCATCCAAGATGTTGATGCTCTGTGTGTTTTGAACTGGTTCATATTCCACAGTCTCCGTCACCAGTGCTCCCGCCTTCTTCATCTGGGGAGCATCAGGGCTACTGCACGGTTGGGCCACCCTCCAATGCATTGCAGCATGAGGCCGAAAAGGGGTTTCCCAATCCGTTTTCACTTGCAGGATGGGCACCAAGCATTTCGCAACCAGCCCGTAATCGATTTCGTCCGATCCTTGGGCCGTTGGTTCCCCCACTCCAACAAATGCACCACCAACTTCTGTCGCCAGAGTTGTGCCCCTCATGGTATCCTGGGCTTCATTCCAATCACCCAGCACCATATATGGCACTTTGCAGCCCTTGAGAAAGGCTATCAGTCTCGCCAGTACTTGGATATTGTTTGGAGCCTGGAATCCGACCCCGCTCTCCAAATACAGACTGACGATGATCAAATCCCAGCCTTTATTTCTCATGGCACATGCCAGGAAGCCCGCCGGTCCTGTCCCATACTCAGTAAGGTATCGCAGGTTCCTATGTCGGGGTGCCACCACTGCCAGGCCTCCTTGTACACCCTTAGTTTTTGTACTGCCTGGCATGCCAATGAAGGTGTATCCCATATCTTGGCAATGGCTCATGGCTTGCTGGATACCCTCCGTCTTGAGATGGGTTTCCTGCAGCACCACCAGGTCCGGTCCTAGTTCGTGTATCCATGCCGCTATGGGTTTCCTCCAGCTGGTGATGTTGGCCGAGGTGATTTTGATGCATTCGGCCTTATCATCTTGGCGATACCCACTTGCCACATCTGCCAAGATCCACTTGGCATATTGTGCGTCCTGCTCCACAAAGGAACGAAGCACTTCGTGGCATGCTCGTTGTTGTAGCGGGTTGAGTTCCTGCTCTTCCAGTTTCTCAATGGCTTCGAGTGCGGCAGCCTCACTGGAAGCATCATATCTACCCACCACTTGACACAACATTTGCCACTCCTGTGGTAGATCCTTAGGTGGTGCTCTTGGGTGCGCTTTCCGTTTCTTGGGCTTTTGCTTCTGCTTCTGCTTCCTTTGGTGACCCTCAGCACTTTGCGAGGCCGACAACCTTGCTTCCTCAGCTTTCTGCGAGGCCTTTAGGCTATCCCCTCTTACCGCAGTTGGGTCTCCCATCTGTGTTTGGCTGCCCTCTGCTTTTTGCGAGGCCGAATTCACACATTCATCCTCATGGTCCGCACCTCCCAGACCGAAGTATCTGGGACCTGTGACCGCCCAACTGCTATCCACAGCACGGGCTGACTTTGGACCCCGCGTTACTGGACTCCAGCTCTCTTGGCTGTCTTCCACTGTGCTGTTTGTATTAGGCACTTGGGTACTACACACAGCTTGACTGCCTTCCCCATGTACCTGTGGCCATACAATGTCCCCGTGACACTGCTTTCGGCCACCGTCAAAAGAGAAAACAGAGTCTCCCCATTGAGACTCCTCTACTTGTCCTGCTTTCATAGTTTGGCTGTTCGGACCAGGAGCTGCCCTGAGGTGTCGGCCCCTCCGCTCCTGTCCCAGCCTGAGGTTTCACTCGCCCTGGGCACGCGCCGGCGAGCGTTCGCGCCCCGTCGGCGTTGCCCTGACTGACACATCTCGAGACATGCGCATCGGCCCATATATGCCAAGTTCAACTGGCATGCTCGGCTCTCTTGGTCCCAAGACTCCCGTCCAGTCTGTCTCCACGACTTTGACTGCCATCCTTGTTTTGAGCGCCTCCGCTTGCTCCTCAGACAGGACGATCCCTTCCTTTTCCAGGTAGTCCGCGACGTCCTTGTATGGCGAGTCCTCTTCATCCTTCACACAGGCTTGGACCTTCTTCTGTGCTTCCGCTACCTCCAGCTCCGTGGCCTGGATGGCCTGGCTGACTTGCGCAAGCTGCTTCATGGCCTGCTCGAACTCGCTCTTTATCTTCTCCGTTTTGTCTTGAAGCCGGACCTTCTTCTCAATGAGCGTTCTCAGCTTGTTTGTCGTCCGTCTGTATGTACCAACATGGCGGCTGAGTTCCTGCTTTGGCGTCTCGTCCTCAGGCTTATAGTCCCCCGGCGGGGGTATACCCGCCGCTCTGAGGAGCCTTTGCACTGCGGGCTCGGCTCCTTGCCACACAGTCTCAATGGCCGCATGGTACTCCTTCTGTGACATGCTTTCTGCCTGCGATCCATTGCCAGGTAATCCCGGGGGCCAAATTGGCCCCGGCTCCATCGTCCGCGGCTTCCATCCTGCTTCTTCGATGGCCTTCTTTGCCTCCATAGAAAGCGTACCCCACGCCTTCGTGAGGGCTTGGTCGGCCATCCCTTCTTTGTTCTTGGCAGGTCTTGTCCACCAAGTAGCGTCTTCCTTTGGCCATTGCCACTTCTTCCGCTGGCTTGACCATGCTCGCTCACGGTAAGTGGCCTTTTTCCACGCCTTTCCGCAATGCCAGCAGTTCGGGTTGTAGTACAAGTCTTCATTCCAGACCCAACCCACCTCGCAGTGGGCACACACAGTACAATGCTTCCCCATGACTGCTGCAGCCTGATGCCAGTCCCACCAGCACCTCAGCAATGCGAGGCCGGAAGATCCCCTCAACCGTAGTGAGGCCGAACTTTATGTGTCCTCAGCCGGAGCGAGGCCGAAACTTGGCCACTCCCTCTGCCGAAGCGAGGCCGAAAAACACACCCTCTGCCGAAGCGAGGCCGAAAAGTTCCCTCAGCACTTGGCGAGGCCGTACTCAGGCAGCTATGTTGCTGGCAGCCGACTACCAAGCAAACACAGTGGTTGATGTTTGAGTCCTGTTGGAGCCCACCCTTAGGTACAGTCTCCAGGCAACAGCACTCCCTACCTGAGCACCCCACCGGGGTTGAGCCGAAACTTGAGCCAGACAGGAACTTTCGTCTGCACGCTGCGTCGCGTAGCCACCCGAAGGGGCCGTTGGTCAAAGCGAAACTAAACGAAAAATTACCTCGCTTGAGGTGTTGCGTTCTCAGCTAGGCCCTCTCTCAGCTGCAACCCTCAGCACTCGCGAGGCCGACTTTGCCCTCCGCACGCATTGCTGTTGAGGCACTTGTTGTGGCATCAGCCTCCGTAAGTTTGGCAATCCCCACACAGCACTGGATGTTCTGTTCGAGGCATATTCCCTCAGCGCATGCGAGGCCGCAAAGTGAAACACGTGAGGTATGAAAGACTGCTACTCCAGGTTCGTCCGCAGCTCCGGCTTTCTCGCACTTACTAACCGTGCCTTGCAGCCTCCCCCAAAGTAGCGTCACCCTGGCTTTCTCGCTCTTACTCACCAGTTGACCAATAATGCATCTCACGCGGTTGCTTCATGGTAAAACTGCAGCTCGAGGTCCCGGCGTTCTCGCTCTTACTAACCCGGACCGACACTGCAGAGAAGCATGGACTGTTGTTCCCTCAGCGGAGGCGAGGCCGAACAACCATTCCGCTGCATCTGCGCAGCCAGGCCCTCAGCTCCTCACTGAGCCAGGGCTATCTCTAGACAGAGTTCCCTTGCTGGCAAGCCCTCTATCTCTATGTGACCCCCGCGGTGCCACGTATAAGCAGCTGCTCCGCGTGTCTTAGGACCACAGTTTTCATTCGGATTTGTTGTTGTAGGCCTTCCAGTGCTTGAGGCCGAACCCAAACACCACATCACACGTCACACGGCTAGGCAATTTGGCTCCAACATCTGAAGATAGTGACACATACTCTGCGTGGCGTCCGCGTGAGCTAGCCTGTCCTAGAGTTTAGGAGTTCGGCTCCTTTCATCGCTTGTCTTACCACAGGTCTCTTTCGGTGGCCCGTACTCAGCAGCCAGCACATGTACCATCCTCAGACGCCAGAGCCGCCTTGCCCCAGCAAGTGCCCATAAAACCACTCACCAGACAGTGAGAGCCAACATCTTCAAACAACCTCCAGCGGCCGTGCCGCGAGGACCTAAACATCTGCAAGGTTCCGCCTTGTCTGTGTGCACGGACAGACCCCAGCCCTTGCAGGAGACGTGGATGTAAACAAAAGCAGGCCTGCCATGTCCAGCAGGCTGATTACCATTGGTTGCCTTCAGATGGGAAAAGCGCGAAGATCGGGTAACCTCCATCTGAATCCTTTCCGGCCAATACCAACCCTTACAAACCCTCAGCACGGAGCGAGGCCGAAGGAGGCTTTCTTGGACTATTGGTTTTCCGGGGAGCAGCCACCAACAGCTGCTCTTCAACTTGCACTGCGCCGCACCACAGTCCTACTGCAAGTTCTTTGGCAACGGTTTCTCAGTAGCACCAGTCAATGAGCTTTACGACACTGATGCCTTTGGTTATTGTGTCCAGGCAGATCCACCAGGGTTGGGCCAAATCTGTTCTACCTGATTCTACCTGCGAAGAATATCCAGTTGTGCTCAGCTTGCAGATCCCCGAAAACCAGCAAACTCGGGCTCAAGCACACCGCTATTGTTCGGGACACTCCTGTCAACAACTGCAAGGATGCCGCTTGCAGTGCGACGTTGGCCTGCACTGTCTGCAACGTGCCTTGGCCGTTTTCCCCCGTGTTTCGGAGACAGGAACTTTCGTCTGCACGCTGCGAGGCGTAGCCACCCGAAGGGGCCGTTGGTCAAGGTGAAACTAAACTAAAAATTTCCTCGCTTGAGGTGTTGCGTTCTCAGCTAGGCCCTCTCTCAGCTGCAACCCTCAGCACTCGCGAGGCCGAACTTTGCCCTCCGCATGCATTGCTGTTGAGGCACTTGTTGTGGCATCAGCCTCCGTAAGTTTGGCAATCCCCACTCAGCACTGGATGTTCTGTTCGAGGCATATTTCCTCAGCGCATGCGAGGCCGCAAAGTGAAACACGTGAGGTATGAAAAACTGCTACTCCAGGTTCGTCCGCAGCTCCGGCTTTCTCGCACTTACTAACCGTGCCTTGCAGCCTCCCCCAAAGTAGCGTCACCCTGGCTTTCTCGCTCTTACTCACCAGTTGACCAATAATGCATCTCACGCGGTTGCTTCATGGTAAAACTGCAGCTCGAGGTCCCGGCGTTCTCGCTCTTACTAACCCGGACCGACACTGCAGAGAAGCATTGACTGTTGTTCCCTCAGCGGAGGCGAGGCCGAACAACCATTCCGCTGCATCAGCGCAGCCAGGCCCTCAGCTCCTCACTGAGCCAGGGCTCTCTTTAGACAGAGTTCCCTTGCTGGCAAGCCCTCTATCTCTATGTGACCCCCGCGGTGCCACGTATAAGCAGCTGCACCGCGTGTCTTAGGACCACAGTTTTCATTCGGATTTGTTGTTGTAGGCCTTCCAGTGCTTGAGGCCGAATCCAAACACCACATCTCACGTCACAAGGCTGGCAATTTGGCTCCAACATCTGAAGATAGTAACACATACTCTGCGTGGCGTCCGCGTGAGCTAGCCTGTCCTTTCTTTAGGAGTTCGGCTCCTTTCATCGCTTGTCTTACCACAGGTCTCTTTCGGTGGCCCGTACTCAGCAGCCAGCACATGTACCATCCTCAGACGCCAGAGCCGCCTTGCCCCAGCAAGTGCCCATACAAACCACTCACCAGATAGTGAGAGCCAACATCTTCAAACAACCTCCAGCGGCCGTGCCGCGAGGACCTAAACATCTGCAAGGTTCCGCCTTGTCTGTGTGCACGGACAGACCCCAGCCCTTGCAGGAGACGTGGATGTAAACAAAAGCAGGCCTGCCATGTCCAGCAGGCTGATTACCATTGGTTGCCTTCAGATGGGAAAAGCGCGAAGATCGGGTAACCTCCATCTGAATCCTTTCCGGCCAATACCAACCCTTACAAACCCTCAGCACGGAGCGAGGCCGAAGGAGGCTTCTTGGACTATTGGTTTTCCGGGGAGCAGCCACCACCAGCTGCTCTTCAACTTGCACTGCGCCGCACCACAGTCCTACTGCAAGTTCCTTGGCAACGGTTTCTCAGTAGCACCAGTCAATGAGCTTTACGACACTGATGCCTCTGGTTATTTGTGTCCAGGCAGATCCACCAGGGTTGGGCCAAATCTTTTCCACCTGATTCTACCTGCGAAGAAATCCTGTTGTGCTCAGCTTGCAGATCCCCGAACACCTGCAAGCTTGGGCTCGAGCACACCGCAATTGTTCGGGACACTCCTGTCGCCACTGCAAGGATGCCACTTGCAGTGCGACGTTGGCCTGCACTGTCTGCAGCGTGCCTGGCCGTTTTCCCCCGTGTTTCGGTCTCACCTTCGTTTTCCACACAAGTGAGCGAGGAACCCAAACTCACCTTCAGCACACCCCTCAATCCAAATGAGGGTCGGTGGGTTTTGCTCACCCAGAGACAGCAGGAATCTCTGGTGAGCAACAGGCTAGCGTCACCCCTCAAGCAAAGCGAGGCTGCAACTCTCACTGTGACCCAGAGCAGACTGTAGGTCACAAGGTTCCCTCAGCAACGCGAGGACGAAAAGCTTCCCTCCAGCGAAGCGAGGCCGAAAACTGTGCACTCACGCCCTTCGTCGACGGCAGCAGTTGGCGGGCCGCCGCTCTATGACAGCTTAGCCGGTCAGCCGGCCTACGAGCAAACACAGTTTTGCCAGGGCCTCAAAACGGAACCTACCCTTAGTTACAAGCCCCAGGGCCAGCCACAACGGCACTAAAGACGCTCTCTACCTGAGCACCCCACCGGGGTTGAGCCGAAACCTTGAGCCAAAATGGCTACGGAGGCAGGAACTTTCACACCCCCGCTTGGACTGTGATGCCTCAGAGCCACGCACTTCTTCACAGCTCGGTGTTTCCAGTGCTTAAACATCTCATCCCAGGCAAAGTCCGAAAGCGAGCACTCCTACTGCCGACCTAAGAAGGTGTTCCTACAAGACCTAACGTGACTTTCGCAGCACGCAAAAGAGCTCTACCCAGTTTAGTCGGATAGATACCTGTTTCTTCGACACTAGCAAGTGAAACACGCTGATGACTTTTGTCACAGGGCTTTCCAGAGAAGATTTTACTCCACTCCTCTCGGTTAGTAGCAAAGAACCACCGCTTAAAGACCCCGTCGAAGGCACAGCGGTCCACAACCCTTCCAAAGTTCAGACCAAGGCGCTTCTTTTCTTTCAGATAACTTTCCTCCTTCCAAAGACCACAGTTCTTTGGCCATTCCTGGGTAACCAGGATCTCTTTGCAGCGGTCCTCCAGAAGTCTTCCTAGAGCTTTCCAAGATGCAACATGCTTCTTGACCTGCTCTCGCCACCGATGTCGAAACTTCGGTCGATGCCAGTTCTTAAAGCGGTAGCTACATCCAGCGGTACACGGGGAAGCTATGTGGACATAGATCTGGGGCGGTTTCCTACTCAACAGACACAGCAAGACCTCTCCTAGAAACATTTGAGTACTCTTGCTTAAGAAGTCTTCTTTCTCAGTTATGCCTATATATGCTACTCGGTCACGAGCACACGCTCGGCACAACGCACTGTCCGTTGAACAAAACACCTCGATCACAAGCAGAGGAACAGATCCCAACGCAAGGTCTCTTGCCACGGGCTCGTACTTCGCCAGGTTTGTCGGGATTTTCTCAAGCTTTTCACATACTTCTTCAAGTTCTTCCATTCGTTCACGAAGGTGTTCAGGAACTACAAGACCCTGAAGGTCTTCTTCACACACTCTTTCCAGTCCACACGCAACCAGCAAATGCTCAAGCAACAACTCCTCAGGAGATTTCGTCAGTCCATCGGCTGGATTCTGTTCTCCACTGATGAAGCTTAGAATCAGCCTTTCCAGGTGGACTAGCTCTTGAAGATAGCGATGACGAAGCTCCAGGTGCCGAACACGGCGTAACAACCCCGTCATTTTGCTAATCGACAAAGCGGCTTCCGAGTCCGAAGCCAGGTGAATCGGAAACTCACCGGTCTCTCCTTTGGGCATTCCATACAGGAGCGTTTCCATGAGCAAAGACAAGTACACCGACTCTTTGGCTGCCTCAGTCAGGGCTGCCAATTCGGCCTCCGCCGAACTCAACGCGGTCACCGACTGTTTCCGCGAGAAAGTTTTGATCATGATGCCATGCCACTTCACAATAGCACCAGACACAGAGCAAATGTTCCATGACGCATCCACAAAGCCAGAGAGCATGGTTTCCGAAGCGCAGCAAGGATACTCAAACGCTTCTGCCGAAAATCGCTGAAGGTACTCAGGCAAAGCCATCACCCAGCGAACCACGCGTCTCAAGCAAGCTTCTGCCTGGCTATCTGGGTCACTCTGATACCGGCCCAGAAATCCTACCGGGTAGGACAAATGCGGCAACGTCAGGCTTGCCCACATCAACTTACCAAGCACACGTCTATAGCGTTCATACGCCTCAGTGCTGATAGGTGTTCCAGCCTCCTTCTTCCGGTACTCCCTCTCGAGGTTTCCCAGCACTGGTTTCACACCTTTTCCGCTAATGCCAAACTCTTCTCCAAGCGACTTCAAGTACCCCGGCTTCAGGCCAAAGAACACAGGTCCGTGCTCAGTGGTTCGGGCGATCACTCGACCCAAGAACTCGAGCTGCCCGGTCTTACCAGGTTCTAGAAGCCCTGTCTGCTTCATTTTATAGATCTTCGCTAGCTTAGCGTACAGATCCTTGGCAACTGGCGGATTCTGGGAAAAGATGATGAGATCGTCAACATACACTAACACCAAGGTCAGCGCACCATCCTTCTCAAGCCGGTGATGCACAGTAGGGTCGGCAGTCTCACCAAACCCAAACTGCTTACGCAGCGTGCTTGTAAACTCTAGGTACCAGCTCAGTGGTCCTACTCTCAAGCCATTCATGGCTTTGTGTAGCTGCGCAAACAGCGGCTTGTTCTCCTCATCATACATCCCATTCGGAAACCGGATACACTCTACTCCCTGCACAGGCGCTTGCATGAAGGCAACGCTCACATCTGCTGACAACAAGGTGCCACCTCTGACAGCATGAATAGCAAGGACACCCCTCAAGGCTTCCAAAGACGTGGTGGGGGAATATATCCCATCAGCTAGAGGATTGGATCCAAATGCATAGTCCCTCACAACAAGACGAGCACGAACGCGTTCAGGGTTCGTGGCCGACGGTTTCGAAGTCAGAACCCACCTAGTCGTATGGATTCTCCGCGTAGCTCGTTTACGGGCCTCAGCTTCTCCTATAATCGTAGCTACACCAAAAGCATCAAGTTCTGAGAGCTCGAGTCTCATACCTTCTTCAAGATGCTTACGAGGCAAAACCTTGCCAGAAACTTCGCAAACCGCATTGTCCGGGACATGGACCCAAATCTTCTTTCCACCAAACTTCATACGGAACCACTCTTTGACGTCATCTCCCTTACGGATTTTTGTTGTTACTCTCAAGTCAGGCCCATCAAAGAGTTGCCTAAGGCCATGCTCATAGAGCCACGTCAGGCCCTCTTCCATAGCATCGTCTTCTCCTGGATCCATAGGGGCGTCGAGGTCCTCAAGACCTACGCCTCCGGGAGGCTCAACCTCCATGCCTGTTTCTTCAGGCACGTCCGAAAAATCCGGAGAATACCCATCCAACTCTCCTTCTTCTTCCATTGCTTCAGGGCCCTCAAGAGCAGGTGGTTCGGTGCGTTCAACAGGAAACTCAAGACTTCCTTCAGGGATATTTGGGGAATCAAGCGGCGGACTCGGACCATCGATTGGAACATCAAACTTGATGGGTCTTTCAGGGTCTTCCTTATTACCTCGAAGGTCACGCAAAGCAGCTTTGTCAAACTCCACTGGATCTTTGGCACGAAAAGAGCTGAAGATTTCCAAACGAGGGGGCTTTCCAATACCTATTGGAACAAAGACCCGAATCCCGGATCCATTAGCACCGTGAGGTCCTACATAGAGTGCCCTCACCAAGCGCTTTCCGCGGTGCTCTGGGTAGTCCTTCTGAGGCTTTCCAAAGCCCACAACCCCAAACTCACAGCTCTTCACTGGCTGAACTGTCGACCCACGCAGTCTCTCCAACGGCGTGCTGTGTTCCTTGGACACATGAAACAAGTTATGCATCCTCACAGAGTACCTCATGGCCTCAACAAACAGATGGCTCCCTAGAGGCAACTTTTCACCTACACGCTCTTCTAAGCCCAGCCAAACAGACCAGAACGCTTCTTTCACGAGGCAAACATTGCGTTCAACGATGCCCTTCGCTTGAGGTCTGTTTATCGCGAACGGGACCCAGTGCATTGACCTCCCCCCGAATGTCCGGTGTTTCGCTGCATTGCGGAAAACACTCTCGAGGAGATTTTCTTGGTCCCCGTGGACAACAATGTCCAATCCACTCAATCCCATTTCCGTAGAGGCTTTGCAAACCGATACAGCGGGCACTTCATCCTCAGGTCCTAAGACCACGGTATGTATGTACCCCGACACCACATGAACCATGAGAAGGAAACGAACATTCTTTCCGAAAAACCCAAAGTCGACTTGCAACTCTCCGGGTCCGTGGTGGTGTTTCATGTGCTTCCTACGAGCCGGCACTCTCCCTCTAGCGCTTTGACATGTGTCACAGCAACTAAGATAAGGTTGGTGGCCCTTATTTCGGTGCGCCTTCAGCCGCTCCGAGGTCAAATAGACCGGAACCTCAGGATCCAGAGCATCGCTCACCACCTCCGGGGAACTCAGGGCACCCGGTTCACCTGAGGGAACATTCTCCACACGGGGTTTCTTTCGAACATCGGAGGGCCTAGGGGGTTCACTTCCGCTGGGTTTCGCAAGTTCAGCTTCCAACGGATCAGGAATCAACTCTTCCTCCGACTCCGAATTCACAACAACCGGGGTCGGCAAACCAGCAAGCATACGCAGGGCCTCAGAACGTGCCACGGCCTTCTTTTGCTCGGACCCCCGCAGGGACCCAAGCCCACACAAGGCCCACTTCTTCAAGGCACGCCAACGTTTCATCATTGGCCCTTTTGCTTCCTCGCCCGTAGGCTCAGCTTTCAACTCACAAGCAAGCACGCCACGCACAAACAACAGGCGGCGCACAACACTCCAAGACCTACGTGGCACACGTCCTACCAAAGTTACACGCAAAAACTTCAGCCTACTCCTACGGCGCACACTCAAAAGCTTCACGCACCTACTCAGCCAACCTCTGAAAACCAAACCCAGAGCCAACCCTAAAGCCAAGGCACTGCTTCCTTTCCATGAAGACCTGGGCACAGAGGGACAGTGTGCAGACCCATTCGCGGCAGGCAGGCTGCACTCACAGTCACCTACCAAGCACTCAAACGCTCCTACCCTACCTCCTAATGCACACAGCCAGTCTCCTACTGCAAACAGCGGGGCTTTCAGACCTACTCCTACCAATTTTGTGCATTGCGGCGAAGATCGGAGCAACTCATGCCCGGCTTTTAGGCCCTCAGGGCCCATACCCAAGCATATCAATCCATCTCGGCGCCAGAGTCTCCCACATCCGAATTGTCCATAGGTGGGTTTGGAACCACCATACTCGTCTCTGCCGGCGGGGTCAAAGGAGAAGCGCTCCCCGGACTTCCAAGGCCACCGACCATTGGCTCCATTGGGACCTCGGAACTCACGTCCATAGGGGTCCCAGGGGCACCGAATGCCTCCACGGGCGTCATCGGCGTCTCGACCTCCATTGGAACCTCGCCCGCAACGGAGGAGGTAGAGGAGCAAGAGGAGGCGGAGGTATAGGCAGGCATGCTTCCATAGGCGTGCCTGGTGCCGAAGATGGAGCAAGAAAGCCGGAGGTCCTGGTGGAAAAGCGGGGCCCGTCGACGATGATGGAGCCACCTCGGCTGTTGCAGCTCTCTTCATGTCGGCATGCAATCGAATCATTGCCTCGGCTTTTGCACGCGCTTGGTTGAGCAAAGCGCATCCCGAAGGAGGTGGAGCTGGGGCACTTTTGTGAAGAGGCGGTTCCGTGCCACCCGACGCGGATGGCGCAACATCCGGTATTATAGTTGGCGGTTGGGCAGCCAAAGTCACCCGGCGGTTGCTCTGGACGAGCACGTCCGCCAAAAGCGCTCTCAAGTCGGCAGCCGGCACACGCTCGACCTTGAGCTCGTTTGGCAGGATGTTTGACAGCTCTGCCGTGAACAATTGGTATTGGGCAGGATGGCACCGCAACACCCGAATCGCCTCCAAGTACTGAAGAAATTTCTTCAAGGTGAGCTGGACGCCAACCTGATTGTTGCGCCAGTACCCCCTTTGCTCGCATGGAAGGTGCGGTTGGCGGATGGTAGCATTCACATCGGCGACTACCACCCCCATGGTGGTCAAAACATAGCCATACCTTGCATACTCTGCACGACGGTCGTGCTCCTCGACGAGGGTGTCCGTCAAAACCGACTGGTCCACCGTCGGAGCAGCAATGGCTCGCAGCTCGGCAATGAGCATAGGTTGCTTCACCGGAATGCCGCTTGTATTGACCACCAACTCCTGTGTCTCCAACTCCCCAAGGCAGGCTGGAATCCCCAACAGCTGTTCGACCGAGCCAGGGGTCGAGGTCGATATTTTGGAGAAGCTGCCTCGAAAGAGACAGCTGACCTTCCTCCTCGAAACGGTGCGCAAGACGAGCAATCATGCTCGTCGAAAAGGCTTCCAGGGCCACACTCCCACTTTGGGAGTTCACAAGACAGAGCGGAGGCGAGGCTTCCGGAAGCTCCATCCTTTCCAAGGTCCCTTACCCAGGCTCCAGGCTTTGAGCAAAACACTCCTAGAGCACACAACACCAGCAATGCTTTCAGAAACACTCCTGGCCAACGCAAGCTCCGAAAGGCACACTTCCTCTCTTCACTCTGTCCCAACAAACACTCAGGCACACAAGCGCTGGGGTGCAAGTCACTCCTACGTCCTACACGCAAGGCACTCCTACTCCTAATGCAAACACTCTGAGGCTGGAGCGGCACAGGCCCTACCCCTACGCACTCAAAACCCTTCTCTCCACAGCGTGTGTCCCTACTGGTTTGCTTCTCCAAAGACGTGTTGCTTGCAGACTTAAGCAAAACAGCTGCGGCGGAACATAAAGCTTCAGCACAACAGGCAGAGGGCGGGGTTTCCAGGTCTACTCCTACTTTCGCAACTGCAGCATGCTCACATCCACTCAAACGCTCCTGTAAAACATGCTCATGCAGCTCGTGTTCCCCCACATGTTGCTTCACTGAAAATGCTCGCAGCAAAAACTTAAAAGGTGTCACCTCCAATGCTCTTCCTACGTTGGGCGGTGCCTTCTTCTGCACCTTATCCACTTCCATCGCGTCGTCATTCGGGCTCCACCCCGGCTTGGGTGAGTCCCTTTGCTTCTTCTTCCTTTCGGCTTTGCCTTGGTAGGGCCAATCTCCTTAGCCAACGCCCACCAGCTCCTGGCTTCACGAACCAAAGGCACCCACATCGAGGAACCTCGTTCCGTCTGCTTCACCAAGCAGCTTGCTCCAGGCTCTGAGGTGAGCCAGGTATTCCATCCCGAGAGGGATGCTTGCCAAGAACTGACTACGTTGAAACCAATCTTGCAAACCAAGACCTGTTGAAGCACTACGGGCCCCAACTTCCCAAACTTCACCCGAATGTCAACCAACTTGACACATTCCATGGGCGTATCGCTAGCACTCATGAGCACAGGAAGAGGTCCCGAATGCTCCTTGACGACTTCGTAAAAACCCAACGCACTCTCTGACAACACGTGGCAGGTGGCTCCACTATCAATGAGCCATGCGAAAGAGCTATTCCTAGAGGATGACTGGTTCAGTCTCTCGATCTCTCCGTTCGTCATGGTGAGACGAGGGGGCTCAGCTTCATTGGGCTCATTAGTTCTTGTCCCCGGACCCAAGCCACTCAGATGATGAGACCGCAGCCATCACCTGTCAGACTGCTCGTCTTCCACAGCTCGGCCCTTGGGCTTTCCTTTGTTCTTTGGCTTCCCCTTGGGCTTTCCACCCTTTCCTTTGTCTGTCTTCCCTTTGCCTTTGCCCTTCCCTTTAGGGCTCTTCTCTCGATTCTTGGAACCAGAAGGCTTTCCACCTTTCGGTTCATCCCTCTTCTTCCCTTTGCCAGAGCTCTTGTCGGGGCACTGCCAACTCATATGGCCTGATTTGCCACAGTTCCAGCAGAGGCCGCGCTCCCCAACTGCATTCAGCGAACCAGCATCACACAATCGGGTCTGCTCCTCGTAGAACCGGATGCTTTCAACCAGTTCCTCCCAGCTCCCAGACTTCCCATGCAGGACAACGTAATGCCTACACTCTGGGCTGACAGATTGAAGAAGAAGGGTTGAACGATCAGATGCTCCAAGCCTCAGTTCAGGGAACCGATGCAGCTTCTGGTCTACCTTCCCAAGCTCGTCCTCAAGGAAGCGGACGCAGTCAAGCGGTCGCTTGTACGAACTCGCCTTCGAAGTTAGGCGAAGAGCTTCATCTCTCACAGCAATGGCCTCCATGCGAGAGACAATGCTGAAGGTCTGGTGCATTTGACGCATTACCTCATAACCACAAGCAGCTTGTCCTTGACGCATCGACGTGCTTCTCACCAGTTCCATCCCACGTTCGAACTTCTGCAGACTTTGTTGCAGGTAGTAAAACAACCTTGCCGAACGCGATGCTACCGGAACTGCCATGTCAGACTGCTTGATCTCACGGTCATGCGTCATTGCCTGGCGCAACTCATTGACATAGTTGTCGTCTATCAACGCCAGCCAGGAAGCAAGCACCTCGCACCACCGATGGTACTCCTCCAGCTCTCTCACACGCCCTTTTCCCATCGACACATTATCGATGAGCGGCAATGCTGGCAGATACTTCTCTGCACGGTTACTTCCAACATGCAGGTTCTGTGATGGCGCCGGTGGAGGAGCAGAAGCCTTTGCCGTGGGACTTCCAGCAGCTGCTGCACTTGAAGCACCCCCAAATGGGTTGCTCACAGCTGCCGACAATGCTTCCTGCTCACGTCTCCTTCTCTCGTCGGCCTCCATCTTTGCCACCAGAACTTGAAGTGTCTGTTGCTGATTCTGCATCATCATTTGCTGACTCTGCATCATCTGGACCATCATCTGCTGGAGTTGAGGGTCAAGTCCGACAACCGTGGCGGGTCCTCCCGCTGAAGCAGAAGCTCCAGTGGGTTGTGTTGGCGGTTGTTGCCCGTCCTGGGCACCACCGGGGCCAAACAAAGCTTCGTCGTCTTTGTCTTCAGGCACAGGGGTTGACAGCCTGGGGTCAGCCATGGCTTCCTAGTTTCTACAAGCGTGCTACACACGCTCCGCTACCATGTGAAAACACAGCAGCAGCGCGCTGAACCCTCTTTTTCTCACGACTTGAGCCAAAGTCATAAGCCGGAGGCTTCGTCAGTGAAACTCTTTACACACAGGTGAAAACTCTGCTCTGCCACGTGTTCTCCACAGCCACAAAACAAACTCAAACGTCAGTGGGAGTTCTCGGGACCTACCCAACCACACTAAAGCAAGCAAAAACGTGCACAGTCACTTTTGCAGCTTCCAGACACACATCCCTACAACTCAAGCACTTCAAAAGGCTTTTCCACTTAAAGCAGCACTCCCGTCGAGCCTCCAAGGCACAACTACGGAGTTCCTACAACTACACACACACAACTCTGAGCCAGCATGAGGACAACAAAGTTTAACATGTCCTTAGACAGGAACTTTCACAGGTTTCGAATTGAACCCAGGTTCAACCTGAATTCAACCTGGGTTCAACTTGGTTCAACCCGGGTTCAACCATGTTCAAGCCCATGTTCAACCCAGGTTCAACACTTGCATTCAACAAACCTGGGTCAATCCAGGTTTAAACCCAGGTTCAGAGAACTCCAGAACAACTCACACCCTTAAATTAGTTCGAACCCAGGTTGAACCCAGGTCGAACTCCATTTTAAAGGAAAAGAGTTTGAACCTGGGTTGAACCCAGGTTCGAACCCCCCCGGACCTTAGTGGCACACAGGGCCTGCGGCTTAAAGGACGTTCCTTGCTTTTATTTTTCAAATATTTTCGACAGTCTTCCGGACTTGCAATAAATCTGCTTAGCCTTCCCCGTTAGACAATCCTTTAACCGATCTTCAATGGATATACGCACAAGAAGTGTGTGAAAACACAGCAGCAGCGCGCTGAACCCTCTTTTTCTCACGACTTGAGCCAAAGTCATAAGCCGGAGGCTTCGTCAGTGAAACTCTTTACACACAGGTGAAAACTCTGCTCTGCCACGTGTTCTCCACAGCCACAAAACAAACTCAAACGTCAGTGGGAGTTCTCGGGACCTACCCAACTACACCTAAAGCAAGCAAAAACGTGCACAGTCACTTCTACAGCTTCCAGACACACATCCCTACAACTCAAGCAATTCAAAAGGCTTTCCCACTTAACGCAGCACTCCCGTCGAGCCTCCAAGGCACAACTACGGAGTTCCTACAACTACACACACACAACTCTGAGCCAGCATGCAGGACAACAAAGTTGACATGTCCTTAGACAGGAACTTTCACACCCCCGCTTGGACTGTGATGCCTCAGAGCCACGCACTTCTTCACAGCTCGGTGTTTCCAGTGCTTAAACATCTCATCCCAGGCAAAGTCCGAAAGCGAGCACTCCTACTGCCGACCTAAGAAGGTGTTCCTACAAGACCTAACGTGACTTTCGCAGCACGCAAAAGAGCTCTACCCAGTTTAGTCGGATAGATACCTGTTTCTTCGACACTAGCAAGTGAAACATGCTGATGACTTTTGTCACAGGGCTTTCCAGAGAAGATTTCACTCCACTCCTCTCGGTTTGTAGCAAAGAACCACCGCTTAAAGACCCCGTCGAAGGCACAACGGTCCACAACCCTTCCAAAGTTCAGACCAAGGCGCTTCTTTTCTTTCAGATAACTTTCCTCCTTCCAAAGACCACAGTTCTTTGGCCATTCCTGGGTAACCAGGATCTCTTTGCAGCGGTCCTCCAGAAGTCTTCCTAAAGCTTTCCAAGATGCAACATGCTTCTTGACCTGCTCTCGCCACCGATGTCGAAACTTCGGTCGATGCCAATTCTTAAAGCGGTAGCTACATCCAGCGGTACACGGGGAAGCTATGTGGACATAGATCTGGGGCGGTTTCCTACTCAACAGACACAGCAAGACCTCTCCTAGAAACATTTGAGTACTCTTGTTTAAGAAGTCTTCTTTCTCAGTTATGCCTATATATGCTACTCGGTCACGAGCACACGCTCGGCACAACGCACTGTCCGTTGAACAAAACACCTCGATCACAAGCAGAGGAACAGATCCCAACGCAAGGTCTCTTGCCACTGGCTCGTACTTCGCCAGGTTTGTCGGGATTTTCTCAAGCTTTTCACATACTTCTTCAAGTTCTTCCATTCGTTCACGAAGGTGTTCAGGAACTACAAGACCCTGAAGGTCTTCTTCACACACTCTTTCCAGTCCACACGCAACCAGCAAATGCTCAAGCAACAACTCCTCAGGAGATTTCGTCAGTCCATCGGCTGGATTCCGTTCTCCACTGATGAAGCTTAGAATCAGCCTTTCCAGGTGGACTAGCTCTTGAAGATAGCGATGACGAAGCTCCAGGTGCCGAACACGGCGTAACAACCCCGTCATTTTGCTAATCGACAAAGCGGCTTCCGAATCCGAAGCCAGGTGAATCGGAAACTCACCGGTCTCTCCTTTGGGCATTCCATACAGGAGCGTTTCCATGAGCAAAGACAAGTACACCGACTCTTTGGCTGCCTCAGTCAGGGCTGCCAATTCGGCCTCCGCCGAACTCAACGCGGTCACCGACTGTTTCCGCGAGAAAGTTTTGATCATGATGCCATGCCACTTCACGATAGCACCAGACACAGAGCAAATGTTCCATGACGCATCCACAAAGCCAGAGAGCATGGTTTCCGAAGCGCAGCAAGGATACTCAAACGTTTCTGCCGAAAATCGCTGAAGGTACTCAGGCAAAGCCATCACCCAGCGAACCACGCGTCTCAAGCAAGCTTCTGCCTGGCTATCTGGGTCACTCTGATACCGGCCCAGAAATCCTACCGGGTAGGACAAATGCGGCAACGTCAGGCTTGCCCACATCAACTTACCAAGCACACGTCTATAGCGTTCATACGCCTCAGTGCTGATAGGTGTTCCAGCCTCCTTCTTCCGGTACTCCCTCTCGAGGTTTCCCAGCACTGGTTTCACACCTTTTCCGCTAATGCCAAACTCTTCTCCAAGCGACTTCAAGTACCCCGGCTTCAGGCCAAAGAACACAGGTCCGTGCTCAGTGGTTCGGGCGATCACTCGACCCAAGAACTCGAGCTGCCCAGGTCTTGCCAGGTTCTAGAAGCCCTGTCTGCTTCATTTTATAGATCTTCGCTAGCTTAGCGTACAGATCCTTGGCAACTGGCGGATTCTGGGAAAAGATGATGAGATCGTCAACATACACTAACACCAAGGTCAGCGCACCATCCTTCTCAAGCCGGTGATGCACAGTAGGGTCGGCAGTCTCACCAAACCCAAACTGCTTACGCAGCGTGCTTGTAAACTCTAGGTACCAGCTCAGTGGTCCTACTCTCAAGCCATTCATGGCTTTGTGTAGCTGCGCAAACAGCGGCTTGTTCTCCTCATCATACATCCCATTCGGAAACCGGATACACTCTACTCCCTGCACAGGCGCTTGCATGAAGGCAACGCTCACATCTGCTGACAACAAGGTGCCACCTCTGACAGCATGAATAGCAAGGACACCCCTCAAGGCTTCCAAAGACGTGGTGGGGGAATATATCCCATCAGCTAGAGGATTGGATCCAAATGCGTAGTCTCTCACAACAAGACGAGCACGAACTCGTTCAGGGTTCGTGGCCGACGGTTTCGAAGTCAGAACCCACCTAGTCGTATGGATTCTCCGCGTAGCTCGTTTACGGGCCTCAGCTTCTCCTATAATCGTAGCTACACCAAAAGCATCAAGTTCTGAGAGCTCGAGTCTCATACCTTCTTCAAGATGCTTACGAGGCAAAACCTTGCCAGAAACTTCGCAAACCGCATTGTCCGGGACATGGACCCAAATCTTCTTTCCACCAAACTTCATACGGAACCACTCTTTGACATTATCTCCCTTACGGATTTTTGTCGTCACTCTCAAGTCAGGCCCATCAAAGAGTTGCCTAAGGCCATGCTCATAGAGCCACGTCAGGCCCTCTTCCATGGCATCGTCTTCTCCTGGATCCATAGGGGCGTCGAGGTCCTCAAGACCTACGCCTCCGGGAGGCTCAACCTCCATGCCTGTTTCTTCAGGCACGTCCGAAAAATCCGGAGAATACCCATCCAACTCTCCTTCTTCTTCCATTGCTTCAGGGCCCTCAAGAACAGGTGGTTCGGTGCGTTCAACAGGAAACTCAAGACTTCCTTCAGGGAGATTTGGGGAATCAAGCGGCGGACTCGGACCATCGATTGGAACATCGAACTTGATGGGTCTTTCAGGGTCTTCCTTATTACCTCGGAGGTCACGCAAAGCAGCTTTGTCAAACTCCACTGGATCTTTGGCACGAAAAGAGCTGAAGATTTCCAAACGAGGGGGCTTTCCAATACCTATTGGAACAAAGACTCGGATCCCAGAGCCATTAGCACCGTGAGGTCCTACATAGAGTGCCCTCACCAAGCGCTTTCCGCGGTGCTCTGGGTAGTCCTTCTGCGGCTTTCCAAAACCCACAACCCCAAACTCACAGCTCTTCACTGGCTGAACTGTCGACCCACGCAGTCTCTCCAAAGGCGTGCTGTGTTCCTTGGACACATGAAACAAGTTATGCATCCTCACAGAGTACCTCATGGCCTCAACAAACAGATGGCTCCCTAGAGGCAACTTTTCACCTACACGCTCTTCTAAACCCAGCCAAACAGACCAGAACGCTTCTTTCACAAGGCAAACATGGCGTTCAACAATGCCCTTCGCTTGAGGTCTGTTTATCGCGAACGGGACCCAGTGCATTGACCTCCCCCCGAATGTCCGGTGTTTCGCTGCATTGCGGAAAACACTCTCGAGGAGATTTTCTTGGTCCCCGTGGACAACAATGTCCAATCCACTCAATCCCATTTCCGTAAAGGCTTTGCAAACCGATACAGCGGGCACTTCATCCTCAGGTCCTAAGACCACGGTATGTATGTACCCTGACACCACATGAACCATGAGAAGGAAACGAACATTCTTTCCGAAAAATCCAAAGTCGACTTGCAACTCTCCGGGTCCGTGGTGGTGTTTCATGTGCTTCCTACGAGCCGGCACTCTCCCTCTAGCGCTTTGACATGTGTCACAGCAACTAAGATAAGGTTGGTGCCCCTTATTTCGGTGCGCCTTCAGCCGCTCCGAGGTCAAATAGACCGGAACCTCAGGATCCAGAGCATCGCTCACCACCTCCGGGGAACTCAGGGCACCCGGTTCACCTGAGGGAACATTCTCCACACGGGGTTTCTTTCGAACATCGGAGGGCCTAGGGGGTTCACTTCCGCTGGGTTTCGCAAGTTCAGCTTCCAACGGATCAGGAATCAACTCTTCCTCCGACTCCGAATTCACAACAACCGGGGTCGGCAAACCAGCAAGCATACGCAGGGCCTCAGAACGTGCCACGGCCTTCTTTTGCTCGGACCCCCGCAGGGACCGAAGCCCACACAAGGCCCACTTCTTAAAGGCACGCCAACGTTTCATCATTGGCCCTTTTGCTTCCTCGCCCGTAGGCTCAGCTTTCAACTCACAAACAAGCACGCCACGCAAAAACAACAGGCGGCGCACAACACTCCAAGACCTACGTGGCACACGTCCTACCAAAGTTACACGCACAAACTTCAGCCTACTCCTACGGCGCACACCCAAAAGCTTCACGCACCTACGCAGCCAACCTCTGAAAACCAAACCCAGAACCAACCCTAAAGCCAAGGCACTGCTTCCTTTCCATGAAGACCTGGGCACAGAGGGACAGTGTGCAGACCCATTCGCGGCAGGCAGGCTGCACTCACAGTCACCTACCAAGCACTCAAACGCTCCTACCCTACCTCCTAATGCACACAACCAGTCTCCTACTGCAAACAGCAGGGCTTTCAGACCTACTCCTACCAATTTTGTGCATTGCAGCGAAGATCGGAGCAACTCATGCCCGGCTTTTAGGCCCTCAGGGCCCATACCCAAGCATATCAATCCATCTCGGAGCCCGAGTTTCCCACATCCGAATTGTCCATCGGTGGATTTGGAACCACCATACTCGTCTCTGCCGGCGGGGTCAAAGGAGAAGCGCTCCCCGGACTTCCAATCCCACCGACCATTGGCTCCCTTGCAACCTCGGAACTCACGTCCATAGGGGTCCCAGGGGCACCGAATGCCTCCACGGGCGTCATCGGCATCTCGACCTCCATTGGAACCTCGCCCGCAAGCTCCCTCAATGTATCTGGGTGCGGTGTCGATGGAGGAGGTAGAGGAGGCGGAGGTATAGGCAGGCTTGCTTCCATAGGCGTGCCTGGTGCCCAAGATGGAGGAGGGAGAGGAGGCGGAGTTAGAGGCATGCCTGCTTCCATAGGCGTGCCTGGTGCCGAAGATGGAGCATAGGAAAAAACGGACGGCGTAAGCGGGGAAGGAGGGCTGAACGGCAAGAAAGCCGGAGGCCCTGGTGGAAAAGCGGGGCCCGTCGACGATGATGGAGCCACCTCGGCTGTTGCAGCTCTCTTCATGTCGGCATGCAATCGAATCATTGCCTCGGCTTTTGCACGCGCTTGGTTGAGCAAAGCCCACCCCGAAGGAGGTGGAGCTGGGGCACTTTTGTGAAGAGGCGGTGCCGTGCCACCCGACGCGGATGGTGCAACATCCGGTATTATAGTTGGCGGTTGTGCAGCCAAAGTCACCCGGCGGTGGCTCTGGACGAGCACGTCCGCCAAAAGCGCTCTCAAGTCGGCAGCCGGCACACGCTCGACCTTGAGCTCGTTTGGCAGAATGCTTGCTAGCCCTGCCTCGAACAACTGGTATTGAGCAGGATGGCACCGCAACTCTCGAATCGCCTCCAGGTACAGAAGGAATTTCTTCAAGGTGAGCTGGATGCCAACCTGATTGTTGCGCCAGTACCCCCTTTGCTCGCATGGAAGGTGCGGTTGGCGGATGGTAGCAGTCACATCGGCGACTACCACCCCCATGGTGGTCAAAACATAGCCATACCTTGCATACTCTGCACGACGGTCGTGCTCTTCGACGAGGGTGTCCGTCAAAACCGACTGGTCCACCGTCGGAGCAGCAATGGCTCGCAGCTCGGCAATGAGCATAGGTTGCTTCACCGCAATGCCGCTTGTATTGACCACCAACTCCTGTGTCTCCAACTCCCCAAGGCAGGCTGGAATCCCCAACAGCCGTTCGACCGAGCCAGGGGTCGAGGTAAAAAGGTCGATGTTTTGGAGAAGCTGCCTCGAAAGAGACACCTGACCTTCCTCCTCGAAACGGTGCGCAAGACGAGCAATCATGCTCGTCGAAAAGGCTTCCACCTGGGCCACACTCCCACTTTGGGAGTTCACAAGACAGAGCGGAGGCGAGGCTTCCGGAAGCTCCATCCTTTCCAAGGTCCCTTACAAAGGCTCCAGGCTTTGAGCAAAACACTCCTAGAGCACACAACACCAGCAATGCTTTCAGAAACACTCCTGGCCAACGCAAGCTCCGAAAGGCACACTTCCTCTCTTCACTCTGTCCCAACAAACACTCAGTCACACAAGCGCTGGGGTGCAAGTCACTCCTACGTCCTACACGCAAGACACTCCTACTCCTAATGCAAACACTCTGAGGCTGGAGCGGCACAGGCCCTACCCCTACGCACTCAAAACCCTTGTCTCCACAGCGTGTGTCCCTACTGGTTTGCTTCTCCAAAGACGTGTTGCTTGCAGACTTAAGCAAAACAGCTGCGGCGGAACATAAAGCTTCAGCACAACATGCAGAGGGTGGGGTTTCCAGGTCTACTCCTACTTTCGCAACTGCAGCATGCTCACATCCACTCAAACGCTCCTGAAAAACATGCTCATGCAGCTCATGTTCCCCCACATGTTGCTTCACTGAAAATGCTCGCAACAAAAACTTAAAAGGCGTCACCTCCAATGCTCTTCCTACGTTGGTCGGTGCCTTCTTCTGCACCTTATCCACTTCCATCGCGTCGTCGTTCGGGCTCCACCCCGGCTTGGGTGAGTCCCCTTTGCTTCTTCTTCCTTTCGGCTTTGCCTTGGTAGGGCCAATCTCCTTAGCCAACGCCCACCAGCTCCTGGCTTCACGAACCAAAGGCACC
>CAJNDS010000230.1:165779-192521 GCA_905221605.1 Symbiodinium natans | reverse complement strand
CACCACACACAACACACACACACACATGCCCGCAGAAAAGCACAGTGGCCTGAGGTGATGGTGCAAGCGTGGACAAAGCCCTGTTAGGTGGAGAGCAGGTTGTTTCCTCAAGAAAACGGGGTCCTTTGGCAGTGAGTTCGGCGGCGTACTTGGAAGTATCCTGCCGTTTGAACTGCAAAAAACCTGGGCACTCAAACTCAAACCCCACTCTTGGCCTTTCGAGAGGCGATGTACACCCGGCAGCCGTTCCTGATGATCGCGCATGGCTGGGAAACAGAGAAGAAGATAAAGTGCTCGAAGAGTTCTTGCATGCTCTTGGTCCGCCCTCAGGAAACCCGGGCCGAGCAGCTGCACGAACCCAGATGCAATCATGGCACCGATGCCAGATCCACCACCTGACACGTAGCAATTAGGGCTCCCATCCTGAGCATGCTTGATACGAAATTGATACGAATATGCATCGAATATGCGCAAACCCTCCGACCATGTTGCAGCATCTTTCAGGGCAGGCCTGTGACCAAAACCACCTTGCCCTCCACGCGAAACAGCGATTGGACAGACAGATCTGCTTCGATCGCAGTCGCATTCTCTCCTTCGGATTCCTGCATGCGCGTGTTTGGCCCAGTGTGGTAAGATTACATGCGATTGTGGCTACATACCACCATGACACCTGAAATGACCCCCATGGTCGGGAGTCATGCACCACCACTGTGAGCCCCCCCCCCTCCCCCCCAACTAAATGCCTTGTGAGAAGGACTTCAGAAGGCCCTTCGGTCCTTGGGCATGAGGCTGCAGTGGCACCAGGGGCGTCTAAGCTTTGCACCAAGAGCTGAGGTGGCACGACAGGGCTGGACATTAGTCTGCTGAACACCATGGTGCATCATGGTGTTCAGGGCTGTGATTTGTACCAGGTCAAACCTCGTTCCCATGTTCTCGTGTTGTGACGTGAAGCCGAACCCGTTCTGCACTCTTCCAGGATGCGAGCGGTTTCTGTTTGGAAAGGCAACTCGCGACTCTGTGAAACATAATCTACTTCAGACGAAGCACCGATGTGATTCTGGAGATTCGCTGCTTATCATTCACATCTGTTCAAGCTGCTCAAGACCAGGAACATTGACATTTTAGGACGTCGTCACATTGCAGCTGTGCCGTCTCACACATGTTCTGACTCTTCGCGTGCTGTTGTGTAGGAGAGGTTTAGGGGTTAGGGGTTAGAGGCCTTCCAGTCGCCTAAAGCAAGGCCAGCAACCACAATCAACCACGTCACTCTCAGCATCAAGGGCTCTACCTGGCCGTTTTAAGGGATGGGTGCGCTTTCATGATTTGTGCTCTGATGTGAAGGTTGCATGACGTCAGGAGACACGCGATTCTCGACGTGCAACTGAAACATACGTGTGGCTCATTTACTCGAGCTGAAGATCTCGATTCCCTTCGTGGGAGGCCCTAATGCTCAAGGCATGCCTTCCGATTCGTGAGCGAGCACATACACATATTCAACGTTGTGAATGGCAGTGTTTGGGCATGTTTGCACTAGGCATGCTGCGACTGCCTCTGCTAGCAGCTTGCGTTGCAGTGCAGCAGCCAGCGCTGCTGGTGCAACGGCCGCAAGGACTTTGGAGCCGTTGGACATGGGCTGAGCTACTGCGCTGTCTCAGATGGGAGCTTGCAAGTCCGAATGTCAACGCTGACCATGTTGACACATCATCTCGAGCCAGGCCGCATGTTAGAGCTTCTGTCTTGCTGAAGCAACGCAGCTGAGGAAGGGCTGAAAACCTTTCACTTCAAGCATCATTCGTATGATTCGCATGTTGAACATCACTACTGAAGATGCAGTCAGCGAAAACTCCTGCAGTAATTATGTAACAAAAAATGAAAGATGAACAGCGACTAGAACCATCGCCCCTCTTTTTGCTCGGGCTGAACGACACGCGACATCAAAATAGATGTGTGCCGAACCCCAAAAAGCACAATGCAAGGCTGCGCTTCTCTCCATATGACTCCTGCTACTGGCAATTGCTGGCATCTTCCCTAAACCTCAAGCGCTCAACTTAGTCAACGATGTCACTGACGTCTCAGTAGACTACTCAGAAAACACATCCGGCACAGACCTTGCATGGCTCTTCGTGTACATTAACTTGAGGAAAATTGGAGGACGGCTGCGCCCTGCCGTCAATCCTCACTGGGAAGCCCGTCAGGAGCTTCTAAGACCTGATGTGCCAATGCCACGAAGTTCAAAACCAAAGGACCAAGGCTGGACAGCTTTTCATGCCTGCTCTAAATTTCGTGTCAAGTTTCGAGGGGAGACGTTGCGCACCAGGTTTTGTTAAAACAGTGTCGAAGATTTTATTTTTGGGATTGCAAGGATCGCTCTTTCGGGTTGAGTGTTTGCCGTGGTTCTCCTGCCCGTCTTTCCCTTCTCGAGTTTCGGGTTTCTCTTGGGTTTGTTTACTGCGAAGCCTTTTCAAGGCTTAAGCCCTGTTTCCCAAACACTTCTTTCATCGGGAGATGTCATGCCGAATTCCGGGGATTATGCGTGCAACCATGCGGATTGCGTAAAGTTTCTCGTCCCGCGGATCGGCCTTTACAAAAGGCTCTGTGCACCATGATTGGCAGTCACCATTTCGAATTCGGTCGCAGTCATTGATTCCTGAAGTCGTTCATGGCGTAGTGGCCGGATTTGCCAAACGGCCAAGGACGATAATTCATCAAGGTATCATCGATGAAACCGAAACCACTCATGGAAAAAATGAGTCAGTGTAACCGAAGATCACAACAAAAGATAGGGTCGCTCCGAGTATGTCCCACCTAGCCCTGCGGGTGGCACATGAAACCTTCATTAAGACTTTTGCGTGCGACAGGCTGCTGACGACCTTTTTCTTGGATACCTATGGGGGGGGGGGGGGGCATGAAAATCGTGAAGTCCTTAAGTCTACAAAGTCTACCTCAGTTTTGCCTTGGTTTGCTTGGGGACTTTAGGGCCAGCGGATGCTGTCCTGAGATGTTTCAAGAACAATGCAAACAGCCAGGAGAAAACCTGCAAACCTTCCACTTCGTAGGCCAACGGCCAACAAACACATGCAGCGCAATGATCTCCAGGTAATTCTTGGCGCTGCTGAAGTCAATGATCTCTGGGTAGCTCCAATCTAGAGATAGCCGGTGCACACCAGCGTCACTCAGCTACTACATGCGTTGTGTATCATCCTTGCCTTCGCAAACAGGCGTTTGAGTCAAGCACCCGATTGTCACATCAACCAGCAGCACGTGCAGCGATGAAGGATTGGTTGCTTCTTTGTCCCAGGCTCACCCCCAACACCCAAAACACCCGAATGCAGCATGTGCACAGCAATGCCAGCTGAGCACGGGGCAGGTCTGCCATCTCTGGGAACACTGTCGCAAACTCGTTCATTGCCTGGGAACTGTTTTGAAATTCAGAAATAGAACGCTGGATGGTACTGGTATCTGTGCCACTCCCATCTCTTCAGGCCAGTGCTGACCTGTACATCGTGCACACATTCGAGAAACCCTAAGCCCTGGTACATTATCTTCCCAACAAGCCTCTGCGGTGTCGGAGCCTCGCTCGTCGGGCAGTGGGAGCTTAATGGGCTTTGTCAAATTTGTCAAGTCTTGCGACGGCGTGAAAGATGTGCAAGGTGCCGGTGTCTCGGGGACATCGGGGACCTCGGGAAGCTCTTTCCTGAAAGCTGTGTCCAGCGGAGCTGTCAGCGGGGTGCTCAGCAACAGCTTTCGTGGGGCAAGAGTTGTGTCTGGAGCAGCGGCAGCGGACGCCTGGCGTATGTGGGGGGTCGGCAATGACTTGGGAGTTTGTGCAGCCCTCGCCTCAGCTGAAACAGGGAGGTTGCGAGGTGCAGGTGGTGGTGCTGCAGGTGGCGTGGGTGCATGGAGCCGAATGGAAGGCTTTGCGCGTCGGAGTGCTGCTGGAAGGTCCGCGGCTTCTTGCCCCTGGCTGGGTCGCAGCTCCTCCCGACTCAACGCTGTCATGACAACATGCCTCTGGCTGCAACTGAGTCGAGCAATGCATATCCCCCCGAAGCAAGCGCTCCTCCCCGTTTTTCAACCGCTCGTATAGCCGCAGTGCCAGGCTGCCTTCGATCAGTTTAAGAACCAAACTTGGAAGTTAAGCCAATCATGAGTCAAACAAAGATGCTTGAAAACTCTAGACTCAAGAAGTCCCAGCAGTTCAAAATGGTGTACAGATTGTACATGCACATTCCACTTTTACGCAGCACATCCTGCTGCTTGACAGCACCCTTCCACCTCACAAAGACACCGGCCCTTCCCCAGGACGGCAATCTCGGCACTTGGGAGCTCCCCAAATGCCAGTGCGTGTGCAAACGGGGACCGCCAACTGATTTCTGCCACTTGCCCGCTTGCCCCACTTGCTCGGGTTCCTTACCGAAAACCCACTTGCCCCACTTGCCCTGCCTTAACCGCTAAGTGATTTCTGCCACTTGCCTTGCTTGCCCCACTTGCCTGAAGGTGTATAGGTTGTGAGAACAGGCACCCCCCTCCCCACAATTGTTGCCCACCGGCCCCCCCCCCCCCTGCCCCCGCCCCCTTGCCCCCCCCCCTGCCCCCCGCACCCCCCCCCGCACTCCCACCTCCCAACCCCCCCCCTCCCACTTCCTCTCTCTCTCTCTCCTGCACGCTTAGCCTTCCCCGAAGGGAAGGCTGCCCCAAGGGGCGCGCGAAGTCCACTGGTCTGTTTGTTCGGAAGGGCCACGGTTTTCGTAGCCCCTTTTCCAATCGCGAGGTGCGCGGTTTCCCCCGAGTATTCAGCAAAGCCCCCAGAAGCTATCCCCATCCAAAGTTGCCACCCCCTTCAAAGTGCCCCTTAGTTCGGTGCTCGGGTTCCCCCACTCTGTTCAGCCTCTGCGATGATTACTACCTTCCTCTCCCCCTCTCTTTCTTCTCTCCCCTCAAAATCGGGCTATGTTTGAGGCAGACTTGTTGTGCCTGCCTGGGTTGGACCTTTTTCAAACCGGGCTGTGTTTGAGGCAGATTGGGTGTGCCTTCCTGGGTTAGCCTTTCTTGTTTGTCTCCCCCCCCCCCCCTTCCCCCCTCCTTTCCCCTCGAAATGGCCCCCCGCTGTGGCCTGACAAGCCTAACATGGTCCCCCTCTGTACCCTGACAAGTCTGCCTCACATCGGGCTGTGTTTGAGGCAGACTTGTTGTGTTTTTTTGGGTGAGCCCGATTTGAGGTTTAGGGTCTGTCCGAGTCCAATAGCACTTAAGGTTCTACATGGCTAGGGTCTGCTCCCAACGAGCCCCAACCTCAAGTCTGCCTCAGACGCAGCCCGATTTGAGGCAGACTTGTGGCTAGGTTGGACAATGTAGGGTCTGTCCGAGTCCAATAGCAATAAAGGTTCTACATGGCCAGGGTCTGCCCCCAACGAGCCGCAAAAACCACAAGTTGGCCTCAAATGCAGCCCGATTTGAGGCAGACTTGTGGCTAATTAGGTTGGTTGGGGGTGGCGGCTTGCCCCGCTTGCCCCGCTTGCCCCGCTTGCCCCACTTGCCCCACTTTCCCCACTTGCCCAAGCAGCAGGGATGTCTCCTGGGGCAAGTGGGGCAAGTGGGGCAAGTGGGGCAACATCAATTAGCTCTTCCAGAAAGGCAAGTGGGGCAAGTGGGGCAAGTGGGGCAAGTGGGGCAATTTCAATTATCGGGGGCCGCCTGGGCGCCCGCAATGCCACATGCTGTAAGCACAGTTGAAGCAGGCCCCTTTCAACGAGTATCGCCCACACGGCAAGACATCACGCGTAAGCTCGGCACCAATGTTTGCGCGGTCCTTAACATTTGAAAACATCTCAGCTGAAAGCCTCACTTCACATGCTCATGCTGCACTTCATCCAGTATTGCCTTTGCATTGAAGATCCTGTATTTGGGCAGTCGGGGAGGTCTGCACAGACAGGCCAGGGGGCAAACATGTTTAGCTGCTGAGCTGTGCTCCGGCATACAACAAAGCACGTCTTTTTGTGGAGTCTTTGCAATGTCTGTCTGTCTCAATGCACCGGTATGGAGCCCTGGTTTCAGGAGTCCGCGATAGTCTGAGGATCGGACAACATCTGAAGGTTGCTTGGCTTCCGCACTTTGCGTGCAGCCCTCATCGGGCAGCTCTTCTTGCCATTGCCCCCTGTCTGACCACTCACGCTCGTCTCGCCAGCGCTGCTGGCTTCTCCACTGATGCTCTCGCCAACTCAGCCGTTCTGACCAGTCCTGCTGGTCTCGCCACTGCTGCCGGTCTCGCCATCGCTGCTGGCCTCGCCATTGCTGGTCGCCCCCGTGCCATTGCTCATCTTGCCCGGTTGGTTCGTCCGACCAAACCTGCTCATCCTCCCAACGCCCTTGTGTCTCGCAATTCTGCACAGGCTCCTCCTCCTGCTCGTCCTCTTGCTCAACTTCCGGGCACACCTTGTCCAGGTCTGAACTCCAGACTTCTTTTCTCTGGGCTTGTTGTTCTGGTTGCTGTAGCTTCTGCCGTAACTGAAATAAAAAAGCCGGCTGCTGCACTGGTGGCTGTGCAGGTGCTGATGCCTGCAAAGCCTGAGGCCGCAGCGGCGGTGGCTGGGGCTGAAGTGGCTGTGGCAGTTGTGGCGGCTTGGGTGGCGGTGGTGGTGCAGGTGGCTGGGGTGGACGAGGCGTTTTCTTGCTATCCTTGGCGCCACGAATGACATGAGATGTACTCGAATTTTTTGGCGAACACCAAGGAAAAACGGCCTACACTGGAAGGCACCACGCTCTGACTTTCTGGTTGCGGGATGTTGCGGTCAGCGAGGCTCACGTGTGCTGGGCGCCTTGCCTGGTGTAGGCCATTCATCTGCTGGAAACCTCATGGCAACAAATGGCAACAAACGGCAGCAACAGAACCACAACAGATGCAGCGTTGCGCAAGCTTTTCCAAGCAGCACCCATATCGGTCTAGCCGGGGACCATTCGAACAAGGTTCGTACTCAAAGGGGGATCAATTTTGAATGGTGTACGAGAAGGGTGTGCCAGCGGTTACAGTTTGCGAGGGAAATTCACAATCACTTCGCAGCTCTGCATTTGGAAACAAAGACCATGTTCGAGTGTTTCCAAGCTCAGCATACACATGGCAGTTTCGCAATCAAAATTGCCTGGACCATGCAAGTGCCACCAGTGTCCAAGCTCATGGATAGACAGTAGAAAGCAGCTCATCGCAAGGTGACCCAATGTGACCCACTGTTTGAGGCAAACGCGTCCCCAACTTTCCTCAACTATAAACAATTAGCTGTTTGCCTCAGCCCGCCATGTTGCAAGGTGAAGCACGAGTTTATGGTTGAGTGGGTTTTGTGGAAGCAAAAACATCTTTTGAGACATTTGGGCGCCACAGACAAAGAAACGTGCTTGTTCAATAGTGCTTGCAAATTGACCAGTGATGATGGGCACAGTGTTCGTCTCCATGCCTGCTCTGAATCTCTGTGGCTATGTCATTGTAGACATATACCAATAGGACGCCAGATTCCAGACTCCAGACTCACGCAAGGATCTGCCGGCGTGCCTGTGGTTTTTCAGTGGTTGCTTTTCATGCAAATCTTTAAGGAAGCTTCATCCCGATGCAAAAGCTATGAAGACTGCCATGAAAATCAGAACCAGAATTGCTCATGTATGGAGTTTGCACCGAACTGAATTCAACGTTGAAGGGGCTGCTCTCGCCTGATTGCTTTGCACTGGAGAACGTTGACATCGACTCAGGCTTGAGTGCCGAGAAGGAAAAGGACAACTAAGCCAAATCGAATTCCAATTTGACTCTTGATTCACCCAACGTTGTCATCACTTGGGTACAATGTCCGACCCTTCTTGCTGAACTCGCAATGGCAAGACTATGGCGTGCCCCAAGGTGGATTTGTTGGCCCCCTCCAAGCGGAGGATGCTCAGGGGGAAGAGTTGGGGGGCGGGGGGTGGGGTTGGGGGTTTGGGGGTGTGGGTGGGGGGGTGTGGGCTGAAGTATCCATGTCCCAATGGGTTTGGTGCGAGCGCAGCCAAACCCCACGGCCCGACGATGCACAGTTTGCTGAAATAGAACCTGCCAGATACGATTCGAAGACAATTGCAGAATCTTCTTGCAACCGCTGTCGGAAATACATCCCTGAAGCGTTTTAGGTGAAAGCGCAGGTCGAAATACCTTGCCAGTAGTTAGGGCTGGGATGGACTGGGTTTGCATTTGTCGGCCCGATGCTCCCAAGAGTAGATTCCACTTCTCGTGGCCGCCGGCGACAGGAGGAGGCGACGATGGGAATGTGGTCTGTACTCTGCTCGAAGAAGCAGGTGTCAAGCAGAACAAGTTAGAACAAGTCTCGTACCACAGCAGCTGTCGCAGAAGCAGGCGGCAAAACAGAGCTCAGCCCCCGCTTTGAAGGATTCAGCGTTCGAGCGTCACTGCAAAAACCAGCGTACCGACCCACAGCTCTATCTCACAACCCTTTGCCCCAATGGCCCCAATGTCGCGCTTCGCCGACTTATCATGACTTCTCTGACTGCAAGCAACCTTGGGAGAATATGGACTTGTGGTGGCCCCCGTCGGCAAGCGGAAACCTGCCTTGGTCGTCACACATGCAGTGTGGAAGTGTCTGCCTGCAAACGCTCATGTAGCTCATGAGTAATTAAGTCTGTGGCTAGCTTCGCTTCTGTCGACCTAAGCATGAACACCAGAAGCACTTAGAACGAACGTCCTTTCTCCATACCATGCTTTCTGTGCTTTCCGCGCGGGTCTTGTTCACTCCTTGTTCACCTAGCTTTACTGAACGTAAGGCTCCAACGCAAGGCGATGGCGGCAACAGCTGCTGCGGTTGCAGAATTTGAGGCAAAGGTGGCATCCGTTCCGCAGCTGCCGGAACCGCTGGTGGCATCTCCAATGCATGCAAACCATGCAAAACAGGGCTGAACGGCTCGCAATGGCTCGGAACTTCACAGCTGAGTGTGGACCTGCTGAGTGTTGGCCGCATTCTGGTAGGGACCCTCCATCTGCGATGCCGGTGGCGGGGTTGTACCCGGGCCTTTGTACTCATGGACACTAGCGAGAGCTGAAGCCTTCGGGCCGATTCGTTCACCCTGAAATACTCTGAGAGCATCCTGCGAACATCCTGAACTCCCTTCGGCTCCCTTCGCAACAGCTGGTGAAGGATAGGCGCTACCGTTGGCGATGGCAGCGGCCGCTGCTTCTATGGCCATGGCCTGCAAATGGGTTCCTAGACTTGGCAGCCTGTTCTTTGCAAGCTTTCCCAGCAACTCTACTGTTTACCAACCCTCCCCAATACTGTACTCCATCTTTTCAAGGTGCTCGCGAACTCGCATGAACATACGTTTCAAAGAGCAATGGTGAACAGACCAACATTTATATGATTCACTCGCCCGTAAAAAGCCTCTTTCACGCGGTCTTGGTATCTTTGTTTTGGACTGCGATGTTGTTAGAATTATCACCATTCTTGAAGAAAAAACGGTTTTCTGGGTGCCAATAGAATACATTTGCCAAGATGCCACCCAAACAACACCCTACGATATTTGCAAAGAACAAGGGGGCTTCACAGCGTAACATCAGCATTTTGTAGGTCTTTAGGCTCCTTCACTCGTTTTAAGTGTGAGCCCGCGTAAAGAAACAAACTAAGATGAGGATGGATATCGAACTGATTATTTAACCCAAAAGTCCCTATGTTACACTAGAAGGGGATGGTGCCTGCGCTGCAGCGCCGTCGGCATCCCGGTCTCGTTGCTTCAAAGCCCGTGCCCGGCGCACAGATTCCATCTCCTTGGCTTGCGATCGGAGAAGGTGAACTGGTTGAGCCTGCGCTAGGTGGCTGAACCTATCTACTCACCTGGACTTTCGCCGAAGGTCAGACTGCGTGGCTGTGTCGAAAGGGGCCTTGGGGGGTGGTGGTGGGGCTGGGGGTGCTGGGGGTGCTGGAGGTGCTGGTGGTGCTGGAGGTGCGGGGGGTGCTGGTGGCCTGGGAGTGGGAGCATGAGCAGAAGGCACCGCCACGGGCGGTGCCACTGCCACTGGTGGTGCTGCATCTGCTTCAGTGGCGGCAGAGTCCACAAAAGTATGAGCATCCTCTGGTTCCTCTTCTTCAAGGATCAGGTAGGGGTCCTCATCAATTCGGAACAGCTGTTCAACATGGCGCAACACCTCTGCACATTCTACAGCCTCCAACGCCTTTTCCTCCACCGCCATGCTGCTGCTGCGGCTACCTCGGTGAATCGGTCGACAGCCCATTCGCATATGACGCAACGGCAGCCTCGTGCACAAATTGCAATGGAATGTGCGTGCTGGAAAGCTGGGTTCACAACGTGAGCGGCGTTTTGTACCAGGCTGTGCTGGGCCAGGGAGCGCAGAGTTGGTGGCAGCAGCTCCAGGCTGTGGAGCCTTGGGTACCTGCGCATGCCTGGACGGGCAAAGCAATTGGCAAACAGTTGCAAGCTTACCGTGCTTCTTTTTTCTTCCAGATTTGAACTCTTGCTGCCAAGCAACCCATGCTGCTTGGCAAAGTAGGCAGCCCACTGCTGCTGGAGCAACACTTGCCTCGTGGCTACAGAATCTTTTCAGAAAAATTCGCAGCGCGGATGCTTTGCAAAGACATGGCTGTGGCGATTCAGATCGATTCAGCCCAGTTGCTGCTGCCACCAACTTTGGAACCCAATTGGTGCCTTGGCCTTCCATGACTGCACGTGTTGATGCATGTTGATGCATGTTGATGCATGTTGATGCTACTTCTTCTTTAGCACCTGTCAAGCGAACTATTGCGCATTTGGCAAGGTCTGGCCCCCGCGGAATGCAGTCCCATGACGGACCATTGACTTCAGTTCTGCAAAATGCAACAACGAGATCGCGGCTGTTTTGGACGACTTATGTTTTTTCTTTTCCTTCTTCCGCTTCTTTCCTGCGCAGCAAAGTGCTTCTAACAACATGTGCAAAAAATGCCGGGCATGGCTCCGAGGTACCGGCTTGAGGCTTCGCTAGCATCTTCCTTGTTCGTGATCGGGCTTTGCAACAGCAGAAAATGAGACACCACAATTCAACATCCACTTCGAAACCAAGAATCCTCTTCTGGATCTGGGTTGGAAGCAGCATCGTTTTTGCAACTGTGGCTGCTTATTTCCTCAGTCTTGCTGCGTTCTGCACTTGACCTTGCACGAGCAATAGCGCGCAGCAACTGCAACAACTTCCCTGTGCATGCAAATCAAGGGTGGCACGAGCGAGATGCGATCCGCTTTTTCCCAGACGTCCTGCCAACATATTTGAGGCGTTGTCCCCTTTGCCAGCAATGAGGCACTATTGGGTGGAAAGCACCATGCTTTTTGCTAGCTTTTTTTGCCTCACGTGCGCTCACTTGCCTGAGCTGCAGAGTTGAAGCTTGCAGCTATCATATTTTGCGGCTTTGGCTGGCGAAGCTTCGAGCGTTTCGTTCGGGGCTTGGGGAGTTTTTGCTCCCTTCGCACTTCTTGGTCTTGTTTGCTTGCTGCGTGTATTATCTTCACGCTAAAGTGTCCCGGCGGGTTTAGGTTCATGGAAAATGCACGCGTTCCTGCCGTGCCAGCGTTCAGGGTTTGTAGGCTGTTTAAGATCTAGTTTTGAGGGACCTGCCCGACAGATTAGGCTTATTTGAGAATTTGGTTTTGCAGAAGAGGCCGACGTCCACAAAGATTTGGCTGTTAGTTTAATTCATTTTGCCGAACAAGTTTGGATATCTCCCGGCGCGGATTTTGGAAGTTCGACGGCCAAGGCCCAAACTTGGACCAAACTTTGCCGGACATTTGGTCAGACACTTTGGCTAAAGATGGTTGTGCCTGCGAGTGAGACAAGGCATTGCTTTGACCAAAGCTCTCCCACGAGGGGGCAAGCAACGACATTTCGACGAAGAGTCGTCCTTTGATCCCCCCGAAACGATGAGCCTAAAAGCTGTGACTAGCCTCAAATCTCAAGTCTGTTCGTGGGCTGTGATTGTGGATATTTTGTGCTCCCTAACTTTACCTCTTCGATAAACAAGGTCAAGCCAGGAACCCAAAAACAATCCGAATGACAACAGTGCCGGAGTGAAACCCCCACTTTTACATCCATTCCGCATGCACATTTTGCTCTGTCCTCCCAGTACTACATTTGTACTACAATTCAGCCAAAATCCCTCAGCTTCCCGCGCCGCTATACGCGCCGTCGTGCGCGCCGCAGTCCGCTCTCGCGCCCCTCCGGCTCTGTCCTCCCAGCACTATATTTGTACTATACAATTCAACGAAAATCTCTCCGCTTCCCGCGCCGCTATACGCGCCGTGGTACGCGGCGCAGTCCGCTCTCGCGCCCCTCCGGCTCTGTCCTCCCAGTACTACATTTGTACTACAATTCAACGAAACTCCCTCAGCTTCCCGCGCCGCTTTACGCGCCGCAGTCCGTAATACATTCAACGAAAATCCCTCCTGCATTTTCATATCGTTTTCATCCCCGCTTCGCTTTCATCCCTGTTTCGTTTTCATCCCCGCAGGCGCCACCCCGTTTGGTTTTCGCTCCGTCTCGTTGTGATCCCCGCGCCATGCCCGTTTCATCTTCATCCCCGTTTCGTTTCAATCCCGCTAGGTTTTCGTCCCGCCGTCGTGATCCCCACGCCACCCCCGTTTCGTTTTCATCCGGCCCTTCTGATCCCCACGCCATCTCCCTTTCGTTTTCATCCCCGTTTCGTTTTCACCCCGCGTCTCTGATCACCTGTTTCGTTCTCATCCCCACTTCGTTTATCCCCGCCTCGTTTTCATCCCCGTTTCTCTTTCGCCCCGCGCCGCCATTCCCCGGTATCGCTCTCTCGCGTTTTGAACCTAAACGAGAACCCAACATCCGAGATGTTTTTGGGACAAATAGTCCATGGGGTGTGGAATTTTCCCAAAGTTCCCGGGCTTTCATTCTTGAGCCAGCAGCAATTGAGACGTCCTGGCGTGGTCTGATTGTTGAAGCAAAAGAAATCATAACAGCCCTTGAGCGACAACAGAGTAGCATAGACAATTGAAAGGTCAGTGAAGAAAGCCGTCCTGAAACACTAAGTAGCGCGACAGCGAACCGGTTCAGAAACAGAGACTTGCAAGTTCAAGAAGCCTCGGACCTGCTTTGGTCTACCTTGTTCCACGCCAGTCTCAGATTTCGCTCCCGGAACTGAAATGTAACCCCCCCTCTGAATTAAGAAACCCGGCCACGACGGATGATTATGTTTAGGTTGCCGATCAATGCTTTCAGTTCTGAGAATGTGTGGGAGCCTAAACTGGAGCCCTATAGACTGCATGGCCTGGGGGCTTAAACTAGAGACTGCACTAAAGCAGAGACTGCAGCGGCTGGAGCGCTGAACTAGAAACCTGCCAATCAGCCAGGCCTTCAGCCCTAAAACTATAGGCCCGGAGCCCCGAGTTCTGAGCCCTAGAGCCCTTTGCCCCTTAGCTACTGCAAGCAATTGATTCCTCAAAAGTCGGGCCTTATGCCCTAGAGCCTTAACCCCGAGTCTGAAGTTTTAAGCCCCAGAGCCCACCTTTGCCCTCAGCTGTAACCCATACGTCTGCAGCAGGATTCAGGGCTTCTAGTTTCGGTTAAGGTTGACATCTTACAGATCCTATTGAAAACAAAAAGGGAGACCAACCCGGGTGATTGAATCAATGGATCCGGGGGGGAAGGGTCGCGGTGGTCTGATTATGAGGTTTAACATGTATTGGAATTCTACGTTGTGTCATGTTCGGATCTGCATCTATTTGCGTCTGCTGTTTTGGCTGGAGAAGTGTCAGAGGCGGACAAATGCTTGCAAAGGTTCAGGGATGTGCGTTCGTGGCTCGTGTCGTGCAGACAAAAGACACAAGCGAGGCAAAACCAAGAGACGACCAGTGGGCATCGTGCACGGTGCATGCTTTGTAGAGGGACATGAAACGCATGTCAGCATAGCAGAAACGGAGCTGATATGTGACCGCTCCATGAACCGCCATGCACTTTCCCATGCGCCCCAATCAGCTTCTTCCTGTCATTACTTGAACTTCGATCTCACCTGTGATGGGCTACATGCAAAGCGTGCTGTCATCTTACTGGCTCGAAGTCATACCACTGAAACCTCTCCTTTCAGCCGGCTGAACGTTCATTTCCTGATTTTCCTTGGCCTGGACAGGATGCAAGGAAGGCTGGTGCAAGCAACCGCCCCAAAGCCACACCAGCGGCCCATATGACTACCGGGTCTTGTGAAACTTCATCTGGTTGAGTTGAGCCTGAGTCGTGTCCTGACTGTCCTGGGCTTTGCCAGCGCCACCTGCAGACCACAGCCCGTACGAGTCTGCATCCCATGAGTGCAAACCCACTGCACATCCGCGATCGTGGCCTTTATCACGCACCCGAGCAGCTCGACGCTGGGCAGCGCGACGCTTTGGCGCGGCACCTGAACTGCTGAGTCATGCTGCGGCTGCAAACCATTCAAAAAACGACTTGCGTTGCTGCATTGCTTGAGGCAGGCATTCTGTGAACGGACCTCTCTGCATAGCGGCCATGGCCGCCACAGTTCGAGCGGCTGCTGCCTGCTTTCTTCATTGTCGGCTCTGTAGGAACAGTCCCAGAAGTGTTCTGAGCCCAGCATCACAGCATCATGTTAGTATTGTCAGCGACGCGAAATGAATCGGCGGATAAACAACTTGCAAAGAAGCTTGGCTTTCTGCCATATGCATCTGCTGCAGCCTGCCCCCGTGAACTGGCAGGTAGATTCTGCTGTGTCTGGCCTCTCGCTCAGCTTGGCTGTCCTGCATTCGGATCATAGGCAATGACAGCTTCAGTTTTTCCCGAATGCTCCACAGAAGGGTTCCCGGTTTAAAGTTGGTTGGGAGGTTACCAAACGTCGTTGCGCTGTGTCCGCAAAGCATCCGCAAGCGTTCGCAAGCGTCCGCAAGCGTTCGCGAGTGGCATAACGCGTGCTGTTCAGGGGGGACTCCACAGGACGCGCGCCGACGTGGCGTTCCGAATCTGTCAAGCTAAGGGGGAAGTCCACAGGACGCGCGCCGCTGTGGCGTTCCGCGGCGTTCCGAATCCGTCAAGCTAAGGGGGAACTCCGCAGGACGCGTGCCGCCGTGGCGTTGCGCGGCGTTCCGAATTGTGGCGTGCCGCGGCATTCCGAATCTGTCAAGCTAAGGGGGAACTCCACAGGGCATGCGCCGCCGTAGCGTTCCGACGCGCCCCGCTGTGGCGTTCCGCGGCGTTCCGAATCCGTGAAGCTAAGGGGGAACTCCACAGGACGCGCGCCGCCGTGGCGTTCCGCGGCGTGCCGAATCCGTCAAGCTAAGGTGGAACTTCACAGGACGCGTGCCGCCGCGGCGTTCCACGTGGCGTTGCGCGGCGTTCCGAATCCGTCAAGCTAAGGGGGAACTCCACAGGACGCGCGCCGCTGTGGCGTTCCGCGGCGTTCCGAATCCGTGAAGCTAAGGGGGAACTCCACAGGACGCGCGCCGCCGTGGCGTTCTCCGCTGCGTTCCGAATCCGTCAAGCTAAGGGCGAACTCCACAGGACGCGCGCCGCCGTGGCGTTCCCCGTGGTGTTCCGAATCCGTCAAGCTAAGGGAGAACTCCACAGGACGCGCGCCGCCGTGCCGTTCCCCGTGGCGTTCCGAATCCGTCAAGCTAAGGGGGAACTCCACAGGGCACGATTCGCGGGGGCGTTCCACGTGGCCTTCCGCTGTGTCCGAATCCGTCAAGCTAAGGGGGAACTCCACAGGATGCGCGCCTGGGGGCGTCCTGTGGTGGTGGTCCCGTGGTTGGTCCCGTGTGGTAGTCCCGTGGTGGTGGTGGTGGTCCCGTGGTGGTGGTCCCGTGGTGGTGGTCCCGTGGTGTGGTCCCGTGGTGGGGGTCCGCGGTGGTGGTCCTGTGGTGGTGGTGGTGGTCCCGTGGTGGTCCCGTGGTGGTGGTGGTCCTGTGGTGGTAGTGGTGCCGTGGTGGTCCGTGGTGGTGGTCTCGTAATGGTCTCTGTGGTGGTCCCGTGGTGTTGTGCCATGGAGGTGGTGCCGTGGTGGTGGTCCCGGTCCCGTAGTATTGGTCCCATGGTGTGGTCCCGTGGTGGTGGTTCCGTGCTGATGGTCCTGTGGTGGTGGTCCGTGGTGGTGGTCCCGTGGTGGTGGTGGTCCCGTCGTGGTGGTGGTGGTCCCGTGGTGGTGGTTTCGTGATGGTGGTTCCATGGTGGTGGTTTTGTGGTGGTGGTCCCGTGGTGGTGGTCCGTGGTGGTGGTCCCTGGTGGTCCCGTGGTGGTGGTCCCATGGTGTGGTCCCGTGATGGTGGTCCCATGGTGTGGTCCCGTGATGGTGGTCCTCGTGGTGGTCGTCCGTGGTGGTCGTCTGTGGTGGTGGTCCGTCCGCCCGCCACGGACGTTTCGTTTATATTGCGTAATATTTACGTTATAGGTGACTGCTTTCTGCATTCGGGTTCGTGGATCCTATCAGGTTTTTGGTTCTGTGGAAAAGCCTAACGAAATGTCTGTGGAGGCGTGACTGGGTCTTCCAGACACTGCAGTGTGGTAACGTTCGTCCAGCCCTTCTACTGATTCTACTGTAAATACACGCATCTGTATTTGCGACTCTGTATGTGACTCGTTGCAAAGGTCGGGCTAAGGTCAGCAAAGGCCGTCAAAGGCCCTTCTTTCAGTTTTACGCCAAGTTCGGATCAGGGATCAGACCACACGGTATCTGCTGTTCCCACTATATACCCTCTGCAACAGTGATCTTAGCAAAGCGACCACAGATAAAGAGGCCTTGTAACGCACTATATGCAGTCGCTTATGCAAAGTATGCTCTCAGTGGGCAGCTGCCGTTGGGCATCGGTTTGGCACATGCAACAGATTCGACAGTACAATCAATGTCCCGTGCCATGTCACAGCCAGTTGAGAACAAACGGGGTGCCACGACCCTGGCTCGACAAGTTTGTTCATGTCGACCCATAGTTGACCATGCAATTCCCTCTCCTCCTCTTCCTCCTCGTCTTCCGCACTGCTGCTGCCCGATTCGGAACTTGAGGAGTGTGACGATGGCTTTGCTTGCGTCCTTTGCACGCATCACACGCAGAAGAATGAACAAGCATGGGCCTTGTGCAAGGTCAACAGCTTCAAGGTCAACAGCTTCCCACATCGGCCAAACTTCATGGGTTTCTCTTGAACCGTTTTCAACAAACACCACAAATCAGCCTTCGTTAAGCTCAACAAGTGCACCGGCGTCCAAGGAGAGATGCTTCTGCTCCGAGGCTTAAGCCTTAAATCTTTCACAGTCCTGCAACGTGAAATTCACAATCCCCAGCTATCGTATGCCCACGTATGCCCTCTCCCTCTGCCTGCCCTCGCGTTGCAAGGCTTCGCTGCTCTCGGCACTGGGCCCGCTGGAGGGCCCGCATTGATCCCGGCCTCAAGTCTAATCGGGCCTAATCAAGCTAAACCGCACACAGCTCGAACATGTTCGAGCATTTTAGGTGTCTTCGGACTGTCTTTGTTTGGCAAGTTCCAACTCCCAGGCCACCCTTACATTAAGAGTACACAACGTTATGGGGGCCCTCGATTTTCGACTGTTTCTTGTGCTTCATGACTTCATATAACAAGCTAAAGCTGCCTGTGCAGAATCTTTAAAGGAAAAACTGCAGAAGAGCCTCTAAAAAGAATGGAGGCCCAAACCTCGCCATTCACCCATGTAGGACGCTGACAATACCTGCCCTCTGAAAAAAAATCGACAAACAATTTTTTGCCGCCCCCCAACCCCCTCCTCCAGCTTCCTCCCACCAGGCACCCTCCCCCCACGTCCTGGCCCCTCTACCACCCTTGTACAAAATTTAGACTATGGGCTACATGCATATATATATATATATGCATATATAGAGGGGCCATGAGGGAGCACTCCAAAAAATGTAGTTGACAGACCTAAAGGGAAGAGATGTGGAGAAGCCCGCAATATGAAGCATCCACTATACCCATAGATGTTTTTTTGGTGCTACGGAATATGGAATTTTGGAAGTGGCATGGTGGGCTCCAACATTGGAGGTGTGAATGTGGTGCTTTAAAGGTCGGATGTTGGGCCCTACAGGAAGAATATCAACGGCACCAATGCTACGAATAATGCTACTAATACCTATCGAAACGCTAAAACCAATGGTGAGAGCACTAGCACTACCAGTACTAGTCTTGCTAAAACGTTGGGAGTACTGGTTTAAGGACAATCCTAGAGTACAAGGAAGTACAAGTTTGAGATAGAGAAATCTCCAATCCCTAGCCCCCGGAATTCCAGAAATAACAACCTTTGTTCACAGTATTCCCGTTTGTGCTGGCCCCTTATCTAGGTAGTCTCGTGTAGTCCCGTATACAGGCAGTCACCGAGATAGAGAAGTAGATGTACTCATATAGCGTATACTTAAAATCTTCAACTACATTTTTGTTTGCGTTGTCATAGGAAAAAAGCCCTACGAAATAGTGGAATCTTGGACTATGGAATGCCGGTCCCAGAGTATGACCCTTGGCTCCATACAGTATACAGCTTGGAATCTTGCACTATGGAACGTCGGGCCTCAGAACTTGGAATTGTGGAATGTGGTATAACATCACCTTAAGTCCTAAAGTGTATAGGCTGTGGAATATAGATAAATGGGTCCGAAAACTTCTGGAAATTTGAAGGTGGGGCCGGACCCCCCCCCCCCCCCCCCAAATATCTATGAGCACAGGAGTGTAGGAATTGATATGTTGGGAATGCTAGGCCCAAACGTTTGGAAATCATAAGGAGAAATTCCTAGCGTACTAGCTAAAGTAAACGAAGAGAGGCAAGGCCACTGACGCTACGAAAATGCCAACACTGCTTATCATAAGACTACATTAATCATGTGAGCACTAGCCTACTAATCTTGCACATGCCACCAAAAGCACGAACAATAAGAATAACACTACAAACACATACTCTATACACATATATGCACATAGCATGCTTTGTAATCTTATCTGCTGGCCGCCACCTTTTTCGTGTTGGTGCTCATGGAAACTTAACATAGCAATTCGTAGTTCCTCAACCCATAAAATATTTGCTTTTGGTATGCAGAATTGTATGGAAAGCGTTTGATTACACAGAATAGTAAACTAATAACCCGCAAAACACTTAACCAGAGGTCTAGATTCACGAAAAAAATGTTATAAGCCATCATCTAACCACGTTGCATGCGTTTCTGAGATTTGTGCAGACGAGTATTATCTGTGATCAATATATTTAATGATTTACATAAGAAGCAGAATAGGTGTGCAGATGAGTCGAGGAGATAGTAAGGGATATATGTAGAGCTAGGGCTGAGGCAAGAGTAGCAAAAACAATGTTGGCGGCTCATAAACAAGAATGCCCTTTTTTGATTTGTTTTTGTTGGGCCTTCCCCCCCCCCCCTGCCCCCCCTGCCCCCCCTCCCCCCCCTCCCCTCCCCTCTCCCCTTCGCCCCCCTCTCCCTCTCCCCCCCCCTCTCTCCCCCCCCCATCTCCTCTCCCCCCCCTCTTTTCCCCTCCTCGTCTCGCCTCCCCCCTCTCTCCCCCCCTCTCCCCCTCCTCTCCTCCCCCTCCTCTCCCCCTCCCCCCCCTCCTCTCCCCCTCCTCTCCCCTCCTCTCTCCCCCTCCTCCTCCCCCTCCTCTCCCCCCCTCTCCCCCTCCTCTCCCCCTCCTCTCCCTCCTCTCCCTCCCCCTCCTCTCCCCCCCTCCTCTCCCCCTCCTCTCCCCCCCCCCCGTGACGTGGTTTTCTGTACATGAAATGCTTCTGGACGACTTGCAGGGTTTATAAGCGCAAGATCATTGACGAAGACTGGCTCCCAACACCCTGCACAAAAAGCCGACGAAAATCAACAGCTTGTGTCTGTTTGCGCTAGTCTCGCTGGCCACAACCCGTATTGTTAGCCATCTGTCTTGTACATAGTGAACATGCACTCGTAAGTCGTTGATGGGCGTGGAAGTTGCTTAAGAACACCTCCCTGTGTGTAAACACTGGCTTCGGAGGTGGCCAAGTCCATAAACCTCCCATTAACCCGCTCACTTTGACTCTATATTGGGTTTTGGCCGGGAAATCTGTCAAGCAGTCACCTCAAACTCGAGACATGGCCACCATGAGCTATGGTGTTACGAAAAGAAACTAGCTCTTTCACCGCAGGTTCTTCAAACTCATTCTATTCAAGGGCCTACTGGTAAAAAGGCACAGTGCTTGTACACCCCCGGTGCAAATTGCAACGGAATTGCAATGTGTAGCGAGGTGTTCTCCTAACTCGTACTAGGTAGCATAGGATTCAGGCCTAAGGTAGTGGCAGGCTTAGAGATGCTGCCTTCGATTCTTACGCTCTTGCAGCTTGCACTGGGCCGGGTGCCAAGGTGCGGCCAGCTGTTCTGGAGCGACATGCTCGCTGGATTGGACAGGCTGCCCAATCTGCATCGGTAGGGTCTGGGGCTAGAAGTGCAGTGCTGGCTGGAGACCTATGCCTTCGAGTTTTACCTGCTGCTGGCCAGTCAAGGTGCATAGGCAGGGGAAAAATTGGCTAGGTGTTGGAGGGCTTCAGGTCTAACTTCAGCTTGGCATAATTACCTGTGAGATGGGTGCTTTGGGTCAGGGATTCTTCCTTTTGTGTGTCTGCTGCGGGTGCGAATGGGTACACATGTCATGTGTTGCCTTAGCTCGAGCAACAACAGTGCTCAGAAAGTCATTGCGAGCACGGCTCATCAATCGCTGTAGCCGGGCTTGGAAGGTAAAACGAAGGTGTCAACACTTTGCTGTCTGTATCTGCAGCACTTCCACCAAGTTGCAATGAGCGTCACGATCCCAACAACAAAACAAAAGCCAACTAAACTGCCGTGACCACCTCACTCTGGTCCTCATTCGACCATACCGGCATGTCGGGCACAAATGTCTCCGCTATACAGGTCGTCAATGCCAGCCGAACGAGAGCATGTACGAGTACCTCCAACTGCGTTCTCCACACGCATCTCTGCGATTCCACATTGCATGTCCGTCGGGGGCCCAACCAAAGCCGTCTTCCTAACGTCGCGATTACCCCTGGCCCTTTGCATTTGCCGCTGCACCTTCGCTGACATCATCGCACTAATTGAAGCTCGTCAAGTTTTAGCCGGTGTCCAAGGACGTGGAAGCGTTCACTGCTTACTCTTGTCCTGTCTTCATTGGCCTGCTCCGAAATCATGAGCCAGTAACACAACCTGAAAAATCTATCTACATGCTTTCAAAGGCCTATGGAATTTGCACCCCCAAAGTTGGATGTGACGGGTCTCTGCTACCTGGACCTAGCCACGCTTTACCCAGCAACAAGCGATCCTCCACCTGGTCGGCAGTACCTCTCCTGTGCAAGTCTTCAACGCTGCCAGCCACTGGGACCGTACGGTGTCGCTGGCGTGGCGCTGACACTGCAAGGCCGTATGCAGCGACTCGGCGCATGGCGGGTTAACATTCTGGTGCACATCGCACAAGCAATTAGCCCTTTGCTTCAGCTCCATTCCCTCTGAAGACAACACAACCCTCATCATGCCGATGAGACAGCGCGTCTACGACACGCAAAATTTGCATGCATGTCTAGGATTGTGCAGGTTCTCCATTTTTCTCTAGCAGGGGGACGCAGCGGGACAAGTGTCAGCGTGCAAGGCGAGCAATCTGTACATGCTCAGCGACACCCTGCACGTGAAAGTTCCGTGCTAACATGCATTCCTGCTTGGTCGCTCTTCTTGCAGCGCTATGGCCTCTGCCTGCATGCGCTTGCAGGAGATGTGGGGGGGCGCAGTGGGTTCTTTTAGGCTCGTGCAAAACTAAGATTCTTGGAAGTCTGGCAGTACTTGTATTGGATTGCACGAACTACAGCTCTAAACGCATCTCGCGCAAGTGTCCTGCAGTCCAAAAGCCCAAATGCCACTCTATAGACTCTATAGCATCGATCTGATGGCAAGCGAACGGCAAAAGATGCTTTATGATCTTATGCCCAACCCACCCCACGCCCCAGGATACCCAGTGGACTAGTGCAAGAATGCCAAACCCAAACATGGTTCAAACGCGCTTGGATGCGGCACCAGCCAGTCAACTTCAACTCACTGACCCGCTGTTAAGGTCATGGAGTACTCGGATTTGGGGGACCTCGGCTTGGGTTCAGCTGTAATCAAGCTTAGGGGCTCAGACCAAAACATGCAAATATTATAAACGAATCGCACAAAATCAACAGCTTATCTGCAGAGACCATCGTTTGCTGGACTTGCCTTTCGCATTTTTTGCTCAAAACAATTGTGCCTGCCCTGCCGGGTCCTTGTTGCAACTGTTGCTTTTACCGGCAGTATGCGTGAAGCTTAAAGTTATCAGGTCAGCACACGGACAGAAAGAAATACCGTTAAGTGTCTCCTTTTTATCGCGAACTTGAGCCAATCAAAGCAGGTATTATGTGCATTTAGAACAATGCCAAAATGCAGGTACAAATCTACACCCCCCTCACCGTGTGCAGCCGAGCACTAAGGTGGACAGAGATTGCGGCTCACCCTTGCGGGTGGCTTGTGTTGTCCACGATAGTTCAGCTCACGACTTCGGGGAAACCTGCTCAAAAGAAAGAAAGAGTGCACTGTGATACCTACTGGCTTCAGCGGCGGCTTTGCCACTGCCAGCCACGGCTCCAGGATGAACTACTCCATCCCTCAGACCACCACCAGCTGCTGCCCCAGTCGTCCTGGTCTTGCTGCCACCTCCACGGGGGAGTCGCCTCACGCTTGGCTGCTGCCGCATGGCTTGTCGCCAGGGCCCGATTTTGGTCGGCGTACCACTGGGTGCGATCGGCTTGCCGACGTGCAGCTGCATGATTTTCATTGACCAGGTCCTGGAGCTCCGCCACAATTTCGTCCGTCTTGCTGCCTTGCAGCTCCGACTGACCACCAAAAGTGAAGATTGTCTTCGCAAACTTCTGGCGAAGGGCGATCTCTGCATATGCGTGGTAGCCCATGAATGCTCCCATGTAGCACAGGCCAACTGCATGCACAGCAAGGTCGTCGACCAGCCTAACTCCCCGGAGCTCCTCAACCGACAAATCGGCGTAGTAAACGAGCTTACCAGGAACACTGCCGGGCCTGCCACCTCGAAGGTAGTTGCTTCCGGCCTTGAGCAAGCGCTGCTCTTCAGTGCGTCCTGGATCGGGGAGGAACGCTTTGGCCAGGCAGTCGACGCGGAGCATGTCGTCGAGGGTCTTGCCAGCCTGGACCATTCTCGACTGGAAGCGGGCATCCTGATCGAACCTCTCTGCGACCGAGCCGTGCTTGAGCTTCCTGGCCCTGGTAAGCTGATCCTTCGCGTCACGAATGACGGCTGCCTCGAGGGATAAGGAACCTCGAGACTTGGAGTGCTCCTCCGCCACCTTCCGGATCTCTGTCAAAAGTGAGTGCTCTCGATCCGCAGGAAGGGACAGTGCCGCCAATGCCGCTCGACGGATGCTGAGGTTCTCCATCGCCTGGCGATCCATCTTGGTGTCACGACCTGTCTGGTTCGTGCCACACTCCATACAGAACCTTTGGCCAGGGAGAATCACCTTTTGGCACGAGATACATGGCACTGAGCCTGGGGGAGTGGTGAAGCTTTCCTCTTCGGCCTCGCTGGTGTCCACCTCGACCACCATTTCTACCATGTCGGTATCTTCGGCACCGAGGTCGCCAGCCTCCGCCTGGACGTTCTCCAGCTTGGCCCTCTTGGCTTCTACCTTTGGGTGTGCTGGGCGAGGCCCTTGACTCTTCTTCCTTGGTAATGAACTGAGCAGCGGCCCTCGGAGAGGTCGCAGCAGAGGAACTGCTCTGCACACCCTTGCGGGTGGCTTGCTCCGACAATGTTGCATCCACGTTCTCGACGCGGGCAAAAATGATCTCGCCCGTCTTGGTGTCGGTGCACGAGATGATGCACGTTGCCGGAACAATCTGCCTTGTGAGCGTAACCTAAAGTTATCAGGTCAGCACACGGACAGAAAGAAATACCGTTAAGTGTCGCTCCTTTTTATCGCGAACTTGAGCCAATCAAAGCAGGTATTATGTGCACTTAGAACAATGCCAAAATGCAGGTACAAGTCTACAAAGCTGTGGCCACATATAGACTTTGGACAGGTAGTCCCAGCTAGCAGATCTGCTGGCCTTGCCATGTGTGCTGCTGCCTGGGATGGACTCCAGAGCAAAGCACAAACTTGAGATAGGTTGCATCATGTCGTGTCGTGTCGTCTCCGTCAAACTACTGCCTTGTGGTGCTGTATGAACGATGGGAACCACAAGGACTTCCGAAACTGATGCGGTCTGCTGCCCGGGTGATGATGTTATAGAGCTGGTTCATGAATAGCTGATAAGCTGAGGTTCAAGTTGAATTCGTTGATCTATATACTTCGTGTGCGCAGATTCGGTGTAGGCACGGCACTGTAATCAAGCCAACACTTGTCACTACATAGGGGTGGTTAGCTTACCTGCGACGTCTTTTCGGCCTTATGGCTTTGAGTTGAGTGCTCCCCCCAATGGTGGCGCAAGCACCGCCTTTGGTGACACGGGGCCTTCGAAAGAGACTTTCCTCTTGGTTTGGGGGCTGGGCTCGTTTTCGACAAGCTGTGGTGTTTCTGAAGGTCTCAAAGGATGCTTTCCACAAGCATGGGGCTGCAAAAGGCAGGTGCTCCACATGTTGTTGGGTTCAATGAAAAGCTGCTTTCCACACAGTTTTGGCGCTGGCAAAGGTAGGCTTTCCGCGTAGTTTGGGGTCCATGACGAGATGTGATTGCGCTGACCGGCGTTCTCAACGCGCATGATTGCCTGGGTTGTTTGCAAGTTTGTAGGACATATACGAACCCGCCCCGCCACGCGGAATCACCTTGTCGAAATCGTTGTGGAAACGCTTGCGGAAACTGCTGCGGAAACACTTGCGCTATTCGGAAACCCTTGTGGCAATGGTTGTGGAAACATGTCACTTAATTACGGAAACTGTCGGCGGAAGCACTCGCGAAAACTGCTGTGGAAACATGTGCCGGGCATCATGTGGTAGCACTTCCGGAAATCGTAGCGGAAACGCTTCCCGCCATGCGGAAACACTCGTGAAAGTTGTTGCGGGAACATTTCTGGCCACGCAGAAACACTTGTGAACCTTCACGGAAAACAACGCTGGTGACCGCTGGTTATTTAACTTGAACCAACAGGCATTTCCACACGCATGCCGATACTGTACTATTGCCACATGTCTCCACAACCCCACTTGATTTCCACAAGGGCAAGCGAGTTTCCATCTATAATTTTCCACGCAGTCTTTCCACACATCTGCCCGGCTTTTCCGTGTAGTTGCCACAAACCTGCGCAAGCTAATTAGTTTGCACGCAGTTTTCCACGTGCTTTGACACGCATGTTCTGCATCAGACGTGATTTTGTGCGCATACAAATCACGTCAGCCGCTGGCAGGGCTGGCAGAAAGGCGGACGTGCATCCGAGGTCGCGATGGGTAGAATTCATGGTGCAACACGGGTGCAACATGGGTGCAGCGACAGTTAGCTCCATTGAAGCACACCTCTTGAGTCTAGATTCTACCTTGGGGACATTTGTGTGCCCACATGTTGTGGAAAAGCAGGTCTGGTCAATGCCAAAAATCTGGTCGGCTTAGGGTTTTGAAGGTTTGGGATAGGGCTGCCTTGGGCCTGAAGGTTCAAGCCTTCTGGCGCTTCAAGTCGTGTCCCAAACCTTGTCTTCCCTTCCACCTGGGAAACCATGGCACCATGCAGTGTTTCGCGAAGTAACGCGTTGCCATGGCAAGACTTCCAAAAATTACACCGGTTATTGCATTCTCGTTTATAAACTTTTCGTTCTCCAAGACACCCGAGCTGGTCTTCCGAAGTGTGCGCAGCGCTTGCGCCGGGGAGCCGGCAAGGCAGCCGCATGGGGAGGCCTCCGATCCTGAGCGTGGGCGAAAAAAGGCAGAAGCTTTTCCTATTTGAGGATGTTGTTCGCATGGGCTCGTCCGACTTGTGAAGCAAGCAAACTGTTGGGGAGGGGGGAGCGGAGGGGGAGAGGGGGAGGCGTGCGGAGGGGGAGCAGAGGAGGTGAGAGAGGAAAGGAGGGGGAAGAGAGAGAAGGGCGGAGAGAAGGGGAGAGAGAGGGGGAGAGAGAAGGGGAGAGAGACGGGGAGAGAGAAGGGGAGGGAGCGAGCTAGCGACATAGCGAGAGCGAGAGAGAAAAAGAGAGAGACAGAGAGACAGAGAGACACAGAGAGAGAGAGAGAGAGAGAGAGAGAGAGCGAGAGCGAAGGCGAAAGCAAGAGCGAAAGAGGGAGAGAGAGAGAGAGAGAGAGCGAGAGCGAGAGCGAGAGCGAAAGCGAGAGCGAAAGAGGGAGAGAGAGAGAGAGAGAGACAAAGAGAGCGAGAGAGAGAGCGAGACAGAGAGAGAGAGAGAGAGAGGAAGAGAAAGAGAAAGAGAAAGAGAAAGAGAAAGAGAAAGAGAAAGAGAAAGAGAAAGAGAAAGAGAAAGAGAAAGAGAAAGAGAAAGAGAAAGAGAAAGAGAAAGAGAAAGAGAAAGAGAAAGAGAAAGAGAAAGAGAAAGAGCAAGAGAAAGAGACAGAGAAAGAGAAAGAGAAAGAGACAGAGCGAGCGAGAGAGAAAGGGAGAAAGGGAGGGAGAAAGGGAGGGAGAAAGGGAGGGAGAAAGGGAGGGAGAAAGGGAGGGAGAAAGGGAGGGAGAAAGGGAGGGAGAAAGGGAGGGAGAAAGGAGGGAGAAAGGGAG
>CAJNDS010000230.1:142464-165679 GCA_905221605.1 Symbiodinium natans | reverse complement strand
GAGGGTGAGAGGGGAAGAAAGCTCCTCTGGCTTTTCAGGCCAAGCTGGACATAGAGGGATTCGCAGCGATGGGCCATATCGATTTGCTAAACAACTACGCCTTGTTTCTGGCCAGCGTCTGCTGCGCCCACACGTAGGCAATGATGGCCTGATCGGCGCGTCCTCAAGCTTCGGCTTAGCCGCGCGAAGCGTTCGCAGCTGCTGCACCGAAGTCAACTAAAACATGCCAGGTCCTCGGCTAAGGCGTCTCTCGAATGCCCGTCCCTGCCACCAGCGAACATCCACTACGCCAATGGAACGACAACTGAGACCCCCACACAATCACACTCACACAATCACTCATATATATATATACACACACACGTCTATCCAAAATTGCGCTCTTTCCACTTGATTCTTGATCGGTGGCAAGGCGCCCACGGGGAATATTGCGGAATGGAGCGAGACTGGAACAAGTTCTGAAGCCCTTGCGTGGCGGCTGAAAGGGTGTGATGCCCTCAACGCCGGCCGAATGTCACGAAACATCTCTGGATAGTGTCATATGAATCCACAGAAATGTCGCGGTAGAAACACGAAAGCTTGAAGGCAAATTGCTGCACAGAAAATATTGAAAAAGATGAGTAAACCAATGCAAGCGGCAACAATGTAGCGGGTCTTTGGTTCGCTTGTTGTTCAATTACAGTGTATGTGTGTGTGTGTGTCTGTCTATCCTGAATGCATAGAAGAGAAGCGAACAGAGGATTGACCAACACCTGAAAAATTGTTGAGTGGAACAGTTATGTTAAAATGATAAGAATCGCATCAGTCGGCCAAAGACCAGGCTGAGTGCAACAGCACTTCTTGTTTGAAGTGCGGTGCACCACAAACTGAATTGTTCAAATGCGGTGTCGAGGGTGGGGCGGTCGTGCCAGTAGAGCGTTGGAGGCGAAGACCCCGCGTCCTGCGGTTTGCTAGGCAATGAAGGTGCAGTCTGCTCACCAAAGCTGTACGAATTTTGTTTGGCAGCAAGTATCCGTACAGGCTGTATGGTTTCACATGGAGTGACCTTGGTGATGTTGCTGTATTTACTCCAGTAGAACGTTGGGGTAGAGGACCCCACATCCTGCGTGTGCTTCTTGATCTTCTTGTACAGGTATCGGATGTGAAGGAGGTCGCAAAAACAAGTCGTGTACGGTCGTGCTTCAAACCGTGTTCGTAGCGTCATGCGAGGATTTTCATAGTTTTGCTCTCTTTCTTGGTTTCTTGGTCGGAGGTCTGGATGACGAGATCGTGGGTTTCGTACTATATATTGTGGGATGAATCTTGACACATGCAATGCTCGCATTCTTTGGTATATGCCCGCGGGCAGCATCGATTTTCAGATTTTGGCCAGGGATTCCCGAGCCCTTTCTGATCAGTGCTGCGATGGCACATACTTTTTTCGGGTGGTGCTCCTGCCGAAGCAGGTGCGTGAAGGAGATGGGCGAACTCAGTGCCGGATCTGCGCTGTGACGCTGCCTTTGTGGTGCGTGCTGAAGACGTCCGCTTTCACGTCACGATGGGCGAGTCTGTCCATGCAGGGCCTCCGAAAGCTTCGTGAGATGTTGTCCACCGCATCCAGCTTGACAGCTTCCACAACGGAATTGAAACTGGCCAAGGATGTGTACACCCTTTCTGCCCTTATCTATCTTCCAGAAGGAAGTGCAAATATCGAATTTGCTCATCGTTCAAAGCTCGGAACCCGAATAAGGATACGATCAAGGACCCGTATAGCTGCAGATTCAGCACAGCCGTTCTGCTTCATGTCATCCTGCATTCTCACTCTGGGATTCGAAGAAGATACATCAAAAACGATAAACCCGCACTGGGGTTCAATGGGACTCTCTAGTCATGAAACTAGCCCAGTCAACGTTGTCTTCTCCCAACGAAGAAAGACAAGTAGTCTCATGCTCCTTGCAAGGGGTGGAAGAAGCTCTGAATCAATGTTGTCGTTGATTGCTTCCATCGTCGACTCCACAGCAAGCAATCTCGGAGACAGAGTGAGGTTTGGATGCATCTTTCAGAGCTTTCTGAATGGGAACAGCCCATTCTACATCGTCACGCTTTCCAACGGAACTCCATCTTGCGATGCGACGGTCTTGCACTTCCCTTTGGCTGCCTTTGAGCGGGTGCATTGCGTTGCTGGCATTGCGGTCTGGCTTGCTTGGAAGCTTTCCAAGACGACGACCAAAAATCATCTTTCTTCTGAGATGAAGAAAACCAATGAGGAGTTTTCCATTGTTTGGAGGTCCAAGCGCGAGGGCCCGAAAGCTCTGTGGAAGCTTTTTTGAGCACTTTCGGGTTGTGTCCACAGGTCACCATCCACTTCTGCATCATTCTGTTAAAATCGGCAAAACAAACGACGATGATGACGAACGTGCACGCAAACTCGGCTGATCGCGAAGAGCACGAGATTCGGGTCTTTAATCTCACCGACAATCCAGGCAAGTTCCCGCCCCACGCCCCCCCCTCTCCCCGCTCCCTCCCACAAAACCAGGAAGAACCATCCGCTTATTCATGGCCAAAGCGCATTACCCTCCCACATGCAAAGCTCTAATATCCATATACATCCGTCTGCGCCTGCATTGGCGATCCGGTCCAGCTTGGGCAAATGAAGCTTGCAAATCACGGTCCACATCAGCCTCCATCCTTCAAACAAAACCAGGCTTTTGAACCATCTTGGCAGTACGTCGTCAACAAAGGTTGCAACCTGGCCACAGAAGGTCACTGGCACCTGACAGCCAAATTCAATGCAGCCCAGTCGCTTCGTGATGTCGGTCCTGCACCATGGAGGGGCAAGTGTGACATGGATAGTCTAAGAAACTGCACGACAAATTCTGCACAACTGGAGCGAGACATCATATCATTCACGCCCGAATCTAACTAAATGTAACTTGAGCAGGGATGGGGAGTCCTGTCTTCCCTCACCAGCGGCAGAGGTGGTGGTGCAGGTGGTACGTCACAAAGGAGTCCAGAGATCTCTGCATCGCCAGGTTCAAGAGGCAGGTGCCTGGGCAACTTGACAATTGTCTCCTGAAAAGCGTTGAAATCGCGCCCCTGGCCAAGGCACAAATCTGTGCTCCAAGGCTGGAAATCTCGATACGGATCGCCCGGCACATCGAATTCTGGGCCATCTGGCGAGGCATACGCCTGAGAGCAGTTGAACATGTTGAAATTATTGCGGCGTAGACTCCAAACAGTTTAAGACCACCACGACGACACATGGTCAGTTCTCTACAGTCTAAATTAGGGTCCCTTTTTGCGTACCCTAAATAAGAGGGGTGGCAGTCATGGCAGGGACGTACTTTCCCTGTGCCTCAGGCCGTTGGATTGTTTGCTTCGAGTGCCCGTTCTAAGGGTAAATCAGTTGTGCTCGAAATCGCACTCCCACGTCGGTCCACGTCGGTCCTGTGCACGTGCTTCTAGGTCGCATGGGTAGCGCTTGCCATGTGGTCATTTCTCTAAAATATGATCCCTTTGCCTTTGAGGTCCTTAATATAAGGCGCGCTTCGCTACACCGAGCGACCACTGGGACCGAGGCGGGAGCGCCCACGAACATCGCAGAAACCGTGCCGTGTGTGCAACCGCATCTACTCCTCTTTACCTGAGCCTTGGAACCCTAGTGTTGACACAGTGTTTGGGGACAGGCCAGGAAGTCTAAGCCATGCAGCAAATAACGCATCACAGTGCATCACAGTGCATCACAGTGCATCCGCGCGGCAACTTCAGCAGGAAGACCCGGGAGGGATCGGCACACCCACTCCTGTTCGCGGTAGCCTTATATGCAAACACTCGAAAGCACTATGCCACTATGCCAACTCCATGGGGCCCAACATGGGGCATGGAGCTCACTGGATTCACTGGGGTCATCGCAGTCTCCGGCCAGGCGCGGGGATCCTGGGGAGCCCGCAGGGCTCGAGGCACCCTCTCGGAGGGCTACGGGTGCCGAGCAGAGCGGCGCGAACCAGGAGTGACCCAGGCAGGCCTCAACAGCCTGAGAAAGGGCATGAAAGGAGTACTTGGAATGTCTTGGGATGTCTTGAAATATCTTGGAATGTCTTGGAATGCCGGGAGTTGGAGTCTGGAAGACGCTTCACGCCATCAATTTGCGACAAGCAGCGGGCCGTCGGTCTGGGTCTGTTTGCATCATCTGACTCAATAACTCTGCAGCTGACGATGGGACTGCCTTGGCTTCATGCCGATATGCACCCCGCAATTATCACGAGTGGTCATGTTCTGCGACCTTTAGGACCCCTGAAGGGCATCTTTCTTCCAACCCGTCCTTCTTCCAAGACGTGGCCAAGGCCGCGAGGCCATTGCTTTGGACCCACTGGAAATACTTGTCCGTAGGTCGTGCCTGAGCGCACACGGGACCAACGAGGAGGCACTTTTCTGTACTTTGCTGTCTCCGTGTCCCGCCTGTCGCCAAGGTGGCCCTGCCAGGAACATGATGGTGATGCTGACCTAAGCTCACGCATCCTCGACGACTCAGTCGTCAGAAGGCAAAGCGCAGAAGGCTGGATGACCGCACCGAGGCCCGGACAGCACAAGCGAAGATGTCTATGGGCGGGGCCGTGTAGCCCCAGGGCTCTGCTGCACAAAGCTGCCCAGGCTCAGCTGCTTCCAGCAGGCGCACGTGACATAGAAAGTCCTGCAAGGTTTCCTTTGCATGAGGTCCTTTAACCTTGGGATCATGAGCCAGGAAACTAGATTCAAAAGGTAGCTTGTAATTTTATACTCAATAGCTTTATTGATATCGTATGTGCTTGCATTAATTTAATCGCAAGTGAGCACGCGCAATAAGAATATAGTCAGTAAGGATTTTGAATTCGCTTCGCTGGTCTTTAATTCACAAGTCTTTCATTGGAATTGATGGGATCGAACCTATGTCCTTTATTATTAGGATTTAACGGTTTTCTTTTATTAGTATGATTATTCACTAGTTTCCTGGTATTTCTTTCTTTATTCTATTTTCTTGCAAATTCTATTTGGTTTAGCAAAATACAAATACTAATGAACATAGGGGAAAAGAAGTGAAAGAAAAAAGAAAATGACAAGCAAAATACAATAACAATAACAATAAAATGACTGTAGCAAAACGCCCCAGTAGATAGTGATAAAAAGGGTGGGGCTTGCAAGATTCATACATTTCTCATTCCTTTTCGGCTATTATTACGGGGATATCATGTTACCGTCCTATTCACGTACTCTTTTCGCCTTTGTTCACGCTTTCTGGTATTATATTAACAGGGCTTTCACGGCTAACCTGGCATGCGATTCCAAGGGTGTGAACGGTTAGGCCAAGACATGAGAGTTAGGGTCTCAAGGGCGGATTCATGGGCAAGACTGACAGGTGGTGGGATTCCGGGGTCTTTAATGGTGGACACGGCGAGAACAAGATGAAGATATACCGGAGAGGTGAATAGGTGAACAAAAAGTGCTCTCCTGCTCCGAATGTTATGGTTTCGTGCCGATCAAGACGGCACTGTGCTCTAACAGGGCCACCGACGCCACTGCAGCTCTCGCAAATCCTTCGACCAGCTGTCCTGAGCCGGGGTCAGTGCCAAAGCAACCTGTCCCGCTCGAGAGCCCACAGGTGCCATGACCGCCAGAGATCCTCCGCCAAGTGGGAGGGGAGGACGGGGAAGGGGCTTAAATCATGCGAACATGACCTCCCTAAGAAGACTCAGAAGGATCTAGAAGCAGCTTCTTATCCTAGAACATGGGAAACCGTGCTTTTTTCCACAATTGTTCAGCACCTGCTTCTTCAGCTAGGCTCCTTGGGCTGGGATGTAGGCCTCTGGCGGCCGGTAGTAGGGCTTCCCTGCTGGGACGAAGTATCGACATAGCTCGCCTGGCAGCGTGAAGGGTTTCACAGCTGATTTCGCTCAAGAGTTCACTGCACGGAAGAGAGCTACTATGGCCATGTCAAAGCTGACATCACAGATGTGAATGGGCAAAGACGATATGGCTTAAGCCTGTTGTTCAATTTTCAGAAAATTGGAAAGACTTTGGTGTCTAGTGGGCCCCGTGCCTGTTTCCAGGTGCGTCTGCACTGCTTGTCCGAAATCCATCAGCCGAACATCTCCACCACTTAGCAGCACGTTCTCCAAGGAGATGTCACGGTGGCTGATGCCTTTTACATTTGGGCCGGCACGATTTGGACTCAGATTTACAATTATCGCCGAGGCCCTCGGGTCTAAGGCGTATCATACCGTGTCTCACCCAGAAGCAAAGCCCTTCTTAGCGCGCTAGTTGCCACCCATGGTTATCTCTAAGTCGGTGTGGATGGTGCCTCAGCCTTGTGCAACAAGCTTTGAGCTGCTTGTTTGCTGGAACCCTTCTTTGATTTTGTGACGGGGGGGGGGGGCTCTTAGACATGTTTAGGACGAAGCCTCGTATGCATCTGTGGATTCAGAAAGGGTTGAAGCTTTCGCCGGGTTCATGAGAAGGTTGTAGCCTTAGATGTGTGTTGAAGTATTAGCCCCTGGGCGACTTTTTGGTGCCGCGTATATTTTCCGCGGGCCGATGCTTACTTGCAAGATTCAAGGATGTTTTCTGGCGTTTGAGAAAATTCAAGCATTGCTCCAAAAAAGAGAAGGAACCCCGGAGTGGACTCTCACGGACGCTGTGTCGGGGGACCCTCTATGCAAAGGCCCCCGTTCCAAAGGCACCCTGTCAGGTTGCAAGGTCTATGTTGCTCAAGCATGCTCAAGCCATAGCGCCCCAGTCGAAGTGGTTCAAGGGCAGGGTTCCCCTCCACAGCCTCCACACGGTCACACTGAGGTCCCTCACAGCTTCTCCGAGCTCGACAGTTCCAAGCTCGACAGTTCCGAGCTCGACAGTTCCGAGCTCGAATCCCAGCTTAGCAATCTGTGCGGGGGGTTTCACAGGTTCGGGCTCCTTCGCAGCCCTGTAACCCGTAGGCGCCGCTTTTGGACCTTGGGACCGTACCATGCCCACGTCAGCCACAACCCATCGCAACCCCTTGCCCGATGCTATGGCAGACATATGTGATGGTATCGCCAGTGTTTACAAGAAGTCCGCTTTCCCGCACAATGCCTGCATGTAAGGTTGCTGTTGCATGTCTCCCCCGTGTTTTGGCTTCCTCCACATGTTGCTATAGCCGACATGCTTGAGGATGCAAGCGTGACACTGGCATACGTGCGCACGGGCAGCGACTCCCACGTTCATGCCAGACCCTCTCGCGTCCCGCGACTCACCGCCGAAGCCCTTCCATGACCTCGAGAACTCTCAACCTGCGAGTTGCCGGGAGGCTTTTTGTGCATGGTCCTCGCAACATCATTGCTTTAATCTTTGATGTCCTTGTGCTATGTGGTATATCGCGATGTCGCGATATCCATTTGCAAGAATCCTTGCGTTGCAGCCGGGGCACACTGCATGTGCAGGAACTTCACAGCCTGGAGCAGCTGCCAGGCCCAAAGCATGATCTGCCCTGTGGATGGCCGCTGGGAGGAAACCACGCCTTGCGGATCTGCGAAGCCAACAGATCTGCCATACATGCTGTCTTGACAGTGTGCCTTATGCAAGTTCTCAAGTGGCTCAAGTGCCTATGAGCCCAACACAAATCAACACAAAGCAAAACGAGAACTTCAGTTTTGACTTCTTGTTTGGCATTGTGAAATATAGTGCCGTTCACTTAAAGGTTCCCAAATGCCGTCAGAGGCAAGCGGCCAAAAAGGTCCCCGCCGTCGGCGTTCTCGAGGACTAACCAAATCTCATCGCTAACTTGGAATGCTGACAGCATCTCCAGCAAGTACCTCGCATGCGCACACCGGCGTCTATGGCACTAAGACACTTCGAGCCAGGCAAGACCTGTACGGTGGCCCTGACGCACTGCTTCGTTGCCAAGGTGCTGAGGAGTTTTCTCGCAGCGGCGCCTTGGCAGAATTTTGCAGTCACGCGCTCCAGAAGTGTTGAAGTGATCGGGGCTAGCATTCTGGCCGCAAGGGTTTGGGGCTTTTCGACGCTCACACTCGCGTAAGGCAAGGTGGGGGGCTGTTAGGGTTTAGGCCTTTTGGGTACACTTGAGGGTTTGGCGCTTTGGCGCGCTCATGGGGTTGAGGGTTTGAGGGTTGCTGGTTTTGATTGAGGGAGGTGGCCCACAGCAGCTAAGCCAGCGAACCACACCACAGTGGTCTGAGCTAAGCACAAAAAGCTGAAAACGCCGATTTCCGCCAACGGATCCTGTGCCATCTGCCGTCCACAAACACCATTACATGCAGTTGCTTACTTCGGGGGCACTTTGTTTATACCCGAAACATATCAAACAACACCCAACGTCCACCCATTATTCGACTAATATTCGGGAGCTTGAAAAATTCGTTTCCTTTTTGATCAGCCAGGTCATCCCAGGCATATTTCGCGGAACTGCTGGACAGAGGTCCTCCGAGTCGCGTGCAATGGCGCGCTGATGCATAGCGAGCTCGCTTCCCGGTTTCCCTGTCCAAGATGCAAGCTTCAGGCTCCGTAGTGCTACAGGACTGAGCATGATGGAACAGTGCTGTGACAGTTTCTAAGGCAGCACCAAGTAACTCTTGCGAATTCTGGCAGCAACGTCTGCCAGCAACTGTTGAAACAGCGTGGCGGCAGGTGCTTGTTTTCGTGCTCACTCCAGTCTCCCTCCCGCAGCAACCTCTGTTGATGTTGACGCGTGCTGCTGGCAGCTTCTTGACCTCGCAAGACATCCACGGATATCCGCGGCAACTCTAAGTTCAACTCCGAGAATGCAAAACCCAAAGGCGCAAAGCAATTGAAGCCTAGTGAAGCCATTTGATTTTTCTTGTTGAAGATCCATTGGGTACTTGCTCAATTGAACTCAACCGAGCTTGTAGCCACAACGAGCTCCTCATAGTCTTCAGAGGACCTTGGTCGTGTGGCAAGCCGACAAGCCAAGACCCCAAACGGTGCACGCTAGAGCTTTCCAACATGAATGGAGACAAAGGAGAGACACAGGCCACCGAAAATGCGACAGACCAATCCAACATGAAGGAAGACAAGGAGAGACGCAAACCACTGGAACTCTTCGTTCGGATTTTCATGGGCAATGCCCTGGACTCGCTGTACGCAAGACTGCAGTCCAAGCAGCATCGAATGTAGTTCGACTTTGCCTTGTCCTCTGCAGCACTCGCTCAAGTCTTTTCCTGGCAACACAGGATTCTGGAAATTCTGGCCACTCGTCACACCTTTGCATCCCGCGCTTCCAGGTTGGGGAGTGTCGCCACATCTGAGGCCAAGATGCTTTTTGTAAAGCGGCCGGCAGAAATCAGGTGGTCAAGGCTAGCAAAATCCTGAGATCCAAGCCGGACCGACATGTTCTGTTCATCACTACGTAGATGCACACGCAAGCGAAAAACTTTGAGACCAAGCTTCATGAAAGTAGTTCAAGTTGGTACATCGAGGATCTAAGCATGTCTCGCGCCGACCATCAGCCTTGCGTCATAAGTCTGGAACAGTGAGCGCTGACATCAAAGACGAAGCTGCTAATGCCTCATTGAAGAGTCATCAGTTTTGTGTGATGCCAGCAGCAAGGTCAACATCGCAGTCCACGCTATGAATGTAGGTTCGTGCCGGCTGCTAGATCCCGTTGCCGCGTCACGATCCTACTGCGCAAGCCTGCATTTCCGAGTAGTTACACGCAAGCCCTTGTGCGCCTTGTCATATGGCCGAGCGGGCCTGACACATGCACCACAACCAGGAAGCTGGAGACGCAATGAGCATGGCCGCAGCATGGCATCGTGCAAAAAACCGTTGACATACGCCCGCTTTATCGGAACTTTAAGACCCACAACCCTTCTCCAACCGAAAAGGGACGAGGCCTTGACTCGGCAGCTCCTACGGAGGCGCCGGCTGAGGTGGCCGAAGAGCAGCCTCAGGTGGCAAAGGCGATGTTCGAAGTTTCAATGCGTGTGTCATTTGGTTTCACGCGGCTACATGCTCACTCAAGAACTAGAAACATTGAATGTTAAAACTTCTGCGACGATCAAACGTTTGGAAATTTACGGCGAGGGTTGGTCAAAAGATACGATTTCACTGTCCCTTATCCGAGTCGCAGTTGTCGTGCAGCCCACAAGCCCTATCTTAGATTCCCCGCTCATTGTGTCCAGCCGGTCTAGCAGGTGCACATGTCTACCGGCCCTGAAATGCACACGGCACCTAGGTGAGTGAGCATGTCATGGACACACGAAAAACCGAGGTGGTCATCGTTCGTGACCTGAAATGCACGCGGCGCCTAGGCGACAGCAGCGCGAGAGCAGCACTCTCGTGCAGCACGAGGGTAGTGTGAGAGCGTCTGGGGCCAGAGTAAGAGGATCATCGATATTCGAGGCCTTGGGCGCCTGCAGGCGGATCTAGTTCCCTACTCTGGCCTTAGTGCCAGGACTCGTGTTCACGCACCAAAGTGACACTCCAGAATGAAATCATCCAAGGCCACGTGGAGCGATGCAATGCTTTGCAAGGCAATTCATGTTGGCCTACTTTGGCATGGGTTGGCCGTCCGAGGAGCTAGTTCCGCTGTCGGTGCTGCACAAGTCCTGCTCGGTCACAGCTTCCTTGCCTTGAGGAATCGGAGGCGGGTCTCAAGGCATCCAAGATTGTCCACTACACCCAAGGCCAAGGTTCCTGTGACTCCTCGCACGGCACCGGCCATGGCCTGGCAATTGCATCATTGTTAGGTGAAAAGCCAGTGACCTTTAGACTACATACTGTTGGATTGTGCTGTGCCATCCAACAACACTCGTGCTGCCTGCCTCCAACCCACAGGAGGCGACGCAAAGCTTGGAGCCCGAGCAAATGAAGCTGACCGTAGCACTTGCAGCACACCACAAGCCACAATGCAACTGGCATGCAACTGCGAGTGCGGTGAGCATCAAGGCTGCATCTTCTGCTGCAAATAGCTGGGCAGCTCGTGTGCATACAGACTTTGCTTTCTGCGATCGCACGACCGAATGAAATGGCATACATACTGAAGACCTAGTGACCTAGTGGAGCCAGTGGAGCTACACGAGAACAATGGCATACTGGATCGTCAGCAAAGCACATCTTCGCCGCTTTGCACAAGCCTCTCCCTCAGCCTCCATCTGGAGCTCGTGGTGAATCAAACTGCATATGAATACCTTGGGCACAGGCAAAAATCTACGCATCCAGCCGTTGATGCAATTTCTGCGAACTTTCCTCCGATCAACAAGATGGCATGACGACCTGTAGGTAGCATAAAGCATGTCATCAAAGGCATTTTCGGTGCACTGTCAGGTCATCATGTTACGTCAGGTTCCGAGTATTGGCAGATGTCAGCGGCCGCAACGTGAGACATGTGTCGACTGAAAAGAACACCAGTCACTTCAAGTACTCCAGTCACTATTGGTCACTATGGTTGTTCCGTAAGAGGTGAGAAAAAGTGTTGAAGCATGCTTTGCAGTCACATGCTGTTTGGAATTCCATTGCGGACCTGGCGCCGCAGTGATACGAACCTGTCATACCCCAGGATTTCCCATGTCCAAGGCCCGAAGTCTCAAAGCTAAGGAACAAAGGCAACTACACTGCAAAACACCCGGATGTCAACCAAGCCCCTCCAAACACCTCGGCCTCGCGCTGCGAAGTCTGCGGCGAGCCATCGGAGCACCGAGAGCGCCGAGTGGCTGGGGCTTTGGGGCGGGCGGGCAAGTGTTTGACCCTAGCATGCCCTGGCTGATTTCATGTGGTCTGACAGTGATGTGAAAACATGTGAGAACGATCTTTGCTTGCCGGCCTTGGGGCCCCCGGGTGAAAATTGGCGATTCGGCGTTTCTGCAGGATGCTGAGCCTCTGAGCGTTGGAAAAAACACCTGAAACAAATGCTCTGCCGGTTTCCCCATCTTGGACACAAGCCGTGGACAAACGTGCCCTAGCATGCGGAGCACCGCAAAAACTTTTGTCGGCATGGTAACAGATTTGATAAGCTTCGTCGTCCGAAGAGGCATATCCGCTGCCGCTCCTCAGAAGCTTGTACTGAGATCGTTCCGTGTTCTCCGCGTGAGTTTCAACTGTTTGTACTTGATGTAAATGACTACCAGCACTAAATTGTTCAAGCAAGACCCTCCCTTCATCCCATCTGCATCCCTGTAACGCTGCAAGTTCGTGGAGGCCGAGCACCCATCACCGATAATTACACAAGATTCAACAACTTGGTGGCACAATTTAACACAATGAGGAGGGCCTGCAACATCACTTCTCTTCTGGTCATCGTATACTCACATTACCTTCACATCACGCTGCGCCGCCCACAGCGATTTCTGCGGACGTGTGTCGGCGCACGCCCCAAATCTGTGAGGCGCTGAGCATCAACTTTCTGTTTCCCACCTGTTTGCAGGATGTTCGTTGGTAGAAAGCAAGCTGGTTTTTTTTTTTTCTCTCTCTCTCTCTCTCTCTGTGCCGTTGCATCCAGAGGGTCGAACAGCGCCAAGGAACACATGAGCAAGCTAGGTTGGAACATTCTCAAATTGTCCGAAACTGACGGCTTTCAAGAACCTGTTACTTGACTGGATGCCACGCGGCCGCCTGCTCCATTCCCGCGCTGCTTTGTAGGCGGTTCCTGTGTCAGGGCCAGCGCACTTGGGTATCCGCGTTCTGGTAGTTTCTTTAACCCTGCGACGCCAAACGTAACCGAGAGCTCCAGACCATCTGCGTGTGCCATGGCTTAGGAAGCGATAGAGTTTTGCTGAGCGATGTGTCGGGGCCGTGGAGGCTTTCCGCATATAACCCCCGAAACGCTTTCTAAATGCAATCCCCCGAGGAGATTAGGGGCTCTGGGAGGAATTCTACGTTAAGCTGCACATGCACACGCCACACAACGCACACGGACTCTTTGCCGGGGTTGCTCGAGAAGTGCTAGTTCGAGGCATCCAAAGGAGTTTGTATTAACTTGCAGTACTTGAGTACTTGAGGTTTGTGCAACATCATTGAAAGCTGCTGAGAGTTAAGCAGCTGTGCGAGTTGTACGCATGTTCGTGCAGCTGCACGCTGGGAGTGGGTTACATGTACATCACATATCGCATGTTTCATGTTTCACATGCAAGCCAGTGTAAGCCTAACCCACACCAGTCCGCAAGTGCTAAAAATCGTTTGTAAAAAAGCACGCGAACGAAAAAGAAGACAGGCTGCATTCAGGCTATCACGTTGTGCCTTGACTGTTAAGCTGCAAACGCAATGCACTGCACGATGACTGTGTGCGGCGAGGCATCTACTTACCGTCCCTTGCTTTAATTTCAAGCAACCCCTGAACTGTCGCTACTCTGCCTCCCTGCCGCGTTTCAAGTCATCTACTGCAGCGCGTGCCGATCTACCGACACACAAATCGTTTCTGCAGCGCGTGCAGGTCTAGAGAAGGAGTCAAGAGACCGGTTGTAGATGTGACCTTATTCTGCAACGCGTAATTTAAGAGCTGTTCTGCAGACGCTCATGCATGCGATGGCCGAAGCGGGACACGGTGTCCCTGCTGAGCTCATCGGCCCACACGTTTTTTCTCACCTGCTATTATGCTTCTAGCCCTCAGCAGAGCCTCCCGAGTTCAGAAGTAGCCTCCCAGAGGGAAGTAGCAGGGAAGCTGGTGCGGGGGACCTGTTACACTTGACTTGGAGACCCCTGGAGGGTCCTTTGATTCTTTAAACGGGGCCTGCCGAATCCAGCACGAACTCAGAGGAAACTGGCAGGCGGTTGCCACACGGTTTTTCCGAGCCATGGAAAGATGATTTTGTCTGTTCCTGCAAGCTAGCCTTTCTGGCCTCTGCCTCTGGCCTTATGCAGAGCCCCGTGTTTTTTACAAGGGACTCGACTGCTGCCCTCTGCCCCGTATACCAAACAGACAGAAACTTCTCAAGAAACCTGGCCAGCAGTCACCAAAATGACCTCTCCAAGGCCTGGAAAATTCAAATTGCCTCACAACCTAGCAGCCTTGCACTTTTATTGCAAGCAATGGAACGGAACGCCCAGAACGGAAGGGAATGGAACGGAACGGAAAGGACATTTTTTGCGAACTTTTGGATTTGGGCAGGCTGGATGTTTGGCTTGCCTTGCGAAGCCCTAACCTCCCTGAGATCCCCCAAGCCCATATCCTGAGGCCCTACGTATCAGAGCTCAGACTCACACCTGCCAATCATCACAAGATACGGGTTGATCAACAGTATCGCAAGCTTGCCAGAAAATCCGAAACTTCGCTTACGCGAAACCTGCTTCCGCGGACGCTTACGTGGACCGAACGTGCGCGGTTTTCATACTTGCGCGAGCCTCCGAATGAGTCGTTTATGTTTCCTCTTGGTCAGTTCTCGAGATCCCTCACATGACTCACGTGTGTAATGGGCAAAGACAGGACGACAGGAGACAAAAACAAAAGAAGTGAGCACCCTTGTGCGCCTGTGACCTTTCGCAGGTCATGCTGCCGATCGATGTCGGCTCCGTCCTTGGAAGCTCGACGACCACGCACACAGAACAATCATGTGTATATGAGCTAAACCTGGGTCGGCTGTCAACTGTTGGGTGATAGGGGAGGGTTGGGTGAGTTTGCGTTCAGTTAGGGGAGGGGGAGTGCTTTGGGTGACCCATGCAATCCCAGGGGACCGTTCGTAGCTAAGGTCACATTCAAGCCTCAACAGCGACAAGTGTCCTGATCGTGCTGGGCGGCGTCTGGCAGCGCAGCTGCTCGATGAGAGCGCGCTGCTCCTCGACCACTGTGAGCAGCTGATCATTGGAGAGCCTCCGATGGGATTCGACTTCGACATGTTCAAGTCAGCGCCACAAGGTGCACAAGCCAGGGTCTTGACTCGAGCGTTGACTACCCCATCGCTTCATGCGATGTAAAAACTTGAACATAGCCGCAAGGAATGCTGAGCTTCCTGAGATAAACGCACAAGCCGTTCCAACGGCCATCGAAAATGTATCGAATATTTCGCATACCATGTTGTCACTCCTCCTGGAAGATTGTTCTGCTTTGAAGATGTACACTTTGAGCTTTTCGGGTTGTGTCCAGCAAAACCGACAAAGAAGGAAGAAGTTTGAGACGTACGCTTTGAGCTTCTCGGGGTGTGTCCAGCAACGTCAACAAAGATGAAAGACGTCTGTGAGCTTGAGACGTGCGTTTCGAGCTTTTTCGGGATGTGTGTCCAGCAAAGACAACGCAGAAGAAAGAAGCTTGAGACTCCAAAGTGTGTCCAGCAAACTCGACAAAGAAGGAAGAAGTCTTGAGACAGTCTTGAGACGTACGCTTTGAGCTTTTCGGGGTGTGTCCAGCAAACTCGACAAAGAAGGAAGAAGTCTTGAGACAGTCTTGAGACGTACGCTTTGAGTTTTTCGGGGTGTGTCCAGCAAAGTCGACAAAGAAGGAAAGAAGCTTTGAGACGTACGCTTTGAGCTTTTCGGGGTATATCCAACAAAGTCGGCAAAGAAGGAAGAAGTCTGTGACGTACGCCTTTGAGGCTTTCGGGTGTCCAGCAAAGTCGACAAAGAAGGAAGAAGAAGTTTGAGACGCGCGCTTTAATTTTTCGGGGTATGTCCGGCAAAGTCGGCAAAGAAGGAAGAAGTCTGTGACGTACGCCTTTGAGGCTTTCGGGAGTCCAGCAAAGTCGACAAAGAAGGAAGAAGTTTGAAGACGTACGCTTTGAGCTTTCTGGGGTAACGACATACTCCCACATCCATGCTTTCAAGCCCTGCCGGGTGCATTTTTGCTGGGAAAAGTCAAGCGGCATCAGAAGCTTGATGACTTGCTTCTGCTGCTCCATCTCCTCGCGCAAGACTGCGCTGCACCGCTGGAGCTGGTCAATGTCAAGCCTTCGGCAGTCTGTGCTCGCAAGGGGGTTCTCTAGAGCATGATATTTTGGAGGCTGCCTTCTATTCTATTCGATCTAAGTATGCCAATAGGTTCCTAATGCAGGAGAAGCTTCTGCCAAAGCGTCATGTCCCATGCCGCACTTGCTGTAGCTGTGTGTCAACTGGCACTGCTCAGCTTCAGCATTAAACTGCTTGACCACTGGCGCCTCTGAGCACGCAGCTCAGACCTCAAGTGTGACAAGCACAAAGCTCCGCAAGGGGCTCCTACTTTGCAATCGCCAAGTACTCTGCCAGTTGTCATCCCCCAAATCGGCTACACATGCTGCATACGCCACAACATGGTACATGAGAGTACAGGAAAACGATGGAAAGGGTTTGTTCGAACAAGTCGCACTACCTCATCTTGGCTAGACAGGCGGAGGTCACCGATACACCGTGGCCGTGCAGAGCCTCGGCCAAGGACGTCGACCTCCAGCGAAAGGTGCCGGGCTGGGGTGTATTGTGGCTGCGTCCCTTGTGGAACCACGAAATCATGCATCTGTGATGAAACTTACTTGGATGCAGACTGGCTGGTTGGAACAATTTTCTGGCTTTCGGACTCACATGGTTTAGAAAATGCAAAGGGTGGCTGGGCCGATGCGTGCGCACTAAAGGGGAAGGGAGGGGGGGAGGCGGGGAGGAGGGGGAAGGAGGGGGAGGAGGGGGGGGAGGGGAGGGAGGGGGAGGGGGGGAGGAGGGAGGAGGGGGAGGGGGGGAGGGGGAGGAGGGGGAGGAGGGGGAGGAGGGCAGGAGGGGGCGGAGGCGGGGAGGGGGAGGAGGGGGAGGAGGGGGGGAGGAGGGGGGGAGGAGGGGGGGAGGGGGAGGGGGAGTAGGAGGGGGAGGGGGGGAGGGCGGGGAGGAGGGGAGGAGGCGGGGGGGGGAGAGGAGGGGAGGGGAGGAGGGGGGAGGAGGGGGAGGAGGGGGAGGAGGGGGGGAGGAGGGGGGGAGGAGGGGGAGGAGGGGGCGGAGGGGGAGGGAGGGGCAGGAGGGGAGAGGCGGGGGGAGGGGGGGGAGGGGAGGAGGGGGGGAGGAGGGGGGAGAGGGGGAGGAGGAGGGGAGGAGGAGGGAGGAGGGGGGGAGGAGGGGGGAGAGAGGGGGGGAGGAGGGGGGGAGGATGGGGGAGGAGGGGGGGAGGAGGGGGGAGGAGGGGGGGGGAGGAGGGGGGGAGGAGGGGGGGAGGAGGGAGGAGGGGGGAGGAGGGGGGGGAGGGGGGGAGGAGGGGGGAGGGGGGGGGAGGAGCACCGGGGGGGGAGGAGGAGGGAGAGGGGGGGAGGAGGGGGGGAGGACGGGGGGGGGGGGGGGAGGGGGGGGGGAGGAGGGGGGGAGGAGGGGGGGAGGAGGGGGATGGGGTCAAGGAGGGGGAGGGGAGGAGGGTGTCAGAACGTCAGCATAATAAAAGGGACCCTGAGAATAACTACAGAAACGGCAGCATAACTGAGGGACTCGAGATATTCTGGAAGGAGGTTGGGCACAGAGAGAACAATAGCAACCTCCAAGGTGCATACCTGACCTGATCTCGACATTCCCATTGTTCTGTCTAAGGCTTAATGTCTACAGTAGCTGGTAGGCATTGACAGGTTTCAAAGCCTTTGGAGCCATCTCCCCAAAACCACGGCATCTCACCTCTGCCAGGCCATTGCTCGTCCCGAGGTTGGGCGGATCTCGGTTGCGAATGCCGCCCAAGCTGTTTAGGCACAACTTTAGCTGCGCACATGGAAATCGGCATACAGGGTTATTGGGCGCATTGCACATTGATGCATGACACATGTGGGGAATCGTGAGCTAGCTGTTGCCGCATGTGTCTTGCAAAGCAGCCCGACATTGCCAAACGTGAACACCGACTGTCAAACTCTGCCTGCTGCCCCTGGCTTCTCCACTGCACGCAATAGCGCCGAGGCAGTCTGTGTGTTAACCTCGCTGTCTCGCTGCTCCATGCTGCTCCATGCTACTCCATGCTACTCCAGGCTGCCATGGGCTGCCCCATGCTGCTTCATGTGCTCCACTCCACCTCTCGTAATCTCCTGCGCTACATCTCCAGCCTCCGGGGAGTCATCACTGTCCAGGAGCGCCCGGCGCGAGGCACGTCGGCCCCTGTCAGTTGAGCAACGGCGTTTTTTCCAATTCGCCCGCAGTCTCCAACTGCAACAAGAGCTGCAACTTCATTGCATCATTTGAAAGAGGCACATGGTCTTTTCAGGTTCAGTCAGTTCAGTCTGCCTGACAGGCGGGAGTCCATCCAGAGATTCAGACTCTGAACCCATATGAACCCATGGACTGCTCGCAAGACTGTTGCAGACGTTCTTGGGGCTGGTACATCTGCCTGGAATAATCCTCACAAGAGCACAATACGGCACACACTCCCACATCAAACTAGTGTCTTGGAGTATGGGTAGGAGTTGGCCAACAGGTGCAAGGTCGCAGCGTCATTAGGCAGATGCTTCATGAGCACTGCTTCCACCTGTGCAAAACATTAGATTAGATCACCAGGAAGAGCATGCCGTCTTTGCGACCTGTCATTGAATCTCAATGCTGTCTACGATTCCATGAAGCTTGGGCGCCTCTGATGGCTGCGGATAGTGCTCACATGTGCTCATGCAATAGACCTGAAAACGACGCCTCAAGAAGAATTGACAGGCGGAAACGCACTCTCGTGAGCGCTCTCCCCTGAGCGTGAGAATCAGGATCTTCAGAAAACGCACCTTGGACTCTTGAACCATTTAGTTTTTCACCCTTCCCGCCCTCAAGTTCCAAGTCGGAGAGCTTCATCTAGGACCCTGCACGAGGCTTCCATGCGCTCTTCTGCGGGCCTGCGCCGAGCAGCCCAGTGAAGTTTGATAGGGATATAGGCTGATATAGGGGCACACGTTCAGATGCTCAGGAACAGGCGGAAAGCGGGCGTTGAGCGCCACGCGGCACGCACAGCAATATGGGTGTAAAACTACTGTATGGGTGTGAAGCAGCTCAGCAAGCAAAAAGAAACACAGAACCATGATGGCAGATGATGGCAGCTGACTCGAACACACGTACAAGCCAGGTAAAACGTTTATATGAGGAGGGGGTACGCTTTTCGACATGGCCTGATGCTGAGGCCGAGCTTGTTGCTGCCTCCACGCTTGTTCAGCCATTGGGCGGGGACGGCCAAAAGGGGCAAAACTTCAAGGCTTTCTCGAACTACTTGAAGAACTTGTTTTCTCTCAGGGTCAGAGGCCTTCCAGGGTGTGACAAGACTGGGTGCCCTTGCTCATCCGAAACGATCCCCGGCAGCCGAGCATCCCAGCCATGCACAAGACCGCCCACACAACCCCAACAAAATGATCGTTGGCGACGGCCCGTGCACGGAAGAGAGAAGGCGGATCGTGTAATTTCATAGCTGGTCTGTTTTAAAGAGTAACACAGCAGGACATCCAAAAGAAAACCTGCCATGAAATCTTAAGAGCAGAAGCAGCACATCGTTCTCATTGCCGTATTTGCTTAAGGCACCAACTCCGAGGGCCAGGAACGAAACATGGAATCAGGAGTCCCACAAACAAGAACCTTTTCGAACCCCCTGGGCTCGCTGGCAACGTGGACATGGAGGCCTTTGCGAAGAAGGACAAACTGCAATACTGCTGCAGGAGCAATAGCGCTGTGTTCTTTCAATGAGCACAGGCCTACGTTCGGCCTGCCAACGGGTAAGGCTAAGAGGCTGGTGCTGGGTCTACCGCTTTGCAGCGGCGCCGGCCCATTCTCGAGGTCTGCTCTCATCACTAAACTGTTTTTCTGCTTGAAGATCGGACAAACAAACTCAGAGGGTATGGCGGGGCGCCGCTCGGGGGGGCAAGGTCACAAAAAGGACAAGGTTTGCCCGTGAAAAAGCATTCAAATATTATAAGGCATATACAGCAGAGGCTTTGTAGAGAAAATAAGGGAAACCTTTGAAGAGAAATTAAAGGTAATAAAAGTCTTCCTATTGAAGTTTTCCAACCCAAATTTCAATTAAACAATGGTGGTCCTAATAAGAAGGACATAGAGGTTTCCTGTTTGAATATACAGCAATAATTTAAAAAAACAGGAAGTAACGGTTTTCCCATTGAAATATAGAGGAGATGAAGGCCACATCTTTCTGTGGTTGCTGTGGAGGCCTTCCATTTTGCTGATACAAAATGCCGACTCCCTCTTCTTCTTTCATAACTGCTTATGCCTGACCAGCAGGGGGGTTGGCAGCTTCTTCACAAGAATGTTAAGAGATATTCAGGGCAAGCAAAATGTACGCACCGGCGACGGCACGAAACTGCAAGGAGAAGAGCTGCCATAGTGCCAAGCAAAGAACAGTCTGCAGCCACCTCTTTAGCAGGGAGCAGAGATCTCAACTATACCCACTCGACTTGCCGAAAGCTGAATTTCAGCGGCTGCGGGGGCTGCATAGCCACATCCACATCTGGGAAGCCGATGGAGGTTGTCAGCAGTTGCATGCAAGTATGCGCAAGCCCAAGCATTGGCCCAATCTCAAGCTTGCAAGAGTGAAGACGGCGAAAAGATCATTGCAACACCCGTGATCACAGTGTGATCATCCATCTTCTGAATAATGGGCTGTGCGCTTGCATGTTGCCGACCTGGACAAAAGATGTTCCATGCAGGCTCTGATTACCCGGATTGCTGTACAAGCTCGAGGCTGCACGCGCACAACAAAGTGCATCTTGCACTTGTGACATCTTGTGACAATCCATGATTGCAACAGTATTGCAACGATTTACAATTTAGATGTTGCTGCCACCGTCTACAACCCAGCCAAGGTCCACGGGAGTCCGGAAGCGCCGGCACTATACAAAGCGCAAGGCCAGAAAAGGCCCGTTCAAGCCCCTGTTAGAACACGGCAAGGTGGCCGGGCAACGCTGCACAAGTGATCATCGTAGGAGGAGCCTGGCCCCAGCACTGGGACATCGTCCTCACCGGATTCAAAAGGCTCCCCTAGTAGAAATCAGAGGAGACGGCGCAAGCCACAAACTGCTCAAAGCGGAGATTGCCCTCACCTGTCAGCAGGGAGCAGCACTCAGCCATGCTTCGCTGCTGCATTCAGCACGGCGACCCGGCACGACAAAATCATCTCTGCGAGCTGCCTTTGGAGCACATCCCTATGATCTCCTCTTCGATCTCCTGGAGATCGAACCTTCGACTGACAACAAACAGTGCTTGGATTCTGCCTGTACTTTTTGACTAAACATGTCCGAGAGAGAGCTGGCGAGCGCTGAGCTGAGCTGCCGACACCTTCGGCAGCAACTTGCCTCCGTACGTCACCGCATATGAAGCTATGCTGGCGGTGGCGCATGACGGCTCAGATCTTTGGGGAAGGAAGCACCAGTGAAGCTCTCCCAAATTCCATGTTTTTTGTGACGCGTGCCCGTACTCGCAAACTGTGACAACTTTCCCTCTTGTCGAAGAGCGAGCGGCTCAAGTCGCACGCACGCAGACAGCCGCTTCTTTTCACATCGAGGGTGTCAAACCTTGGCATCCCCACATGCAGAAACGAAACGTGCAGCGGAACAGAAACACTATAGCATCAATGGCGCACACGCCTTTGCAGAAAACATGAACTAAACAACTAACGCTGCGCTGCCAAAGCACGCCCTCTCTGCATGCTCCTTGATCCTGTACCACTGATCATCTGCAGAGGCAGTCAACCACTCACCTTCCACACACTTGACTTCCGGCCAAGCAGAAAACCGGCAACGGAATGCAGGCAAGATCAGGCAAGGCTCAGTAAGACAGCTTCCCAGTCTTGGAAACATTTGCGGTGGCAAAGATCTGGCGCAACTGAGCAGAAGTGAAGGAGCTGTACTTCCTTCCCAGCTCCACAAACTCGAAGCAGCTCACCCTTGGCTACGTGCACATGTTCACTCGACATGCGCTGCACGTCCCAGCACCAACAGTCACCAACAGTGACAAGATGCCCTGCAGCTGTGCCTTCAGGGCATCAAGGTCATGTGTCGCGTCGACCCCAAAGGCGACTGGACTTGATCATGCTTCATTGACTCCCCACAGCTTTCAACCTGCCTCGATCTGCGAACAGAAACGCAGCACCTTGGCCGATTAACCCCTTTCTCTAAACTTCGTGGCACATCGCTGATATATTCTCAGGTAAGAGGCGAAGCTGCTCCATATGGTGGTTGTGCAAAGGTGCGAACGCCACCATGCTGTACCTTTCACGACACGCAGTGATTCAAAAGCCTGAAATTGAAAGCACTCAGCTTTATCCAGTATTGCAGCATGACTGATGACGTGACGCGGCTGCCATTGCAAACGTTGTTGCAGATGCTGTAGGTCCCCTGCATGACGGTTTTCTGCAGCTGCGTTCGTTGCGAAAAACGGTGCATCCTCCTTTGCAGAATGAGGTGGAGGGCACCACTGAAATGACCAATGACATGATTGCCCAGATGCCTTCAGCCACAACACAGGACAAATGCATCTTCGTTCAAGAGTGGTATGCAGGTAAACTTTTCGACTCATTAATCTCTCAGAAGCAACAAGGGGCATACTCAAACGAGATATGAATAGAGAGGAGGGCAGAGTACTTACGCGGATGCCAGCGTGAATGGCCGACGGGAATCCTGAAGCATTGCTCGAGTAGTGAAGCCTTAGCTTTTGGCTTTGGCAGGAACCAAGAATAGTTTCAGCCTTCGCCTGCAGAATGGCAGATTCGGCTGAGGACCGAGCCATTTCAGCATCCCCACACCCATTTTGCAGATGAACTCCTCTGTTGTCGAACCAAGAATGCCGGATGGCCTCCGAGCAAGCTACACGACGTAAAATAGAAATCGAACTAGGCGCCTGCGCGTGTGCACGCGTGCAGGCGGGCGCGCGTCTCTTCATGCGGTGCTGGCATCGGCGTCGGGCGTGGGCGTCGGGCGTGGGCGTCGGGCGTGGGCGTCGGGCGTGGGGCGTGGGCGTCGGGCGTCGGGCTTCGGGCGTCGGCGTGGGCGTGGGCGTTGGGGTGCGGGCGTGGGCGTCGGGCTTGGGCGGGGCGTGGCGTCGGCGTCGGGCGTCGGGCGTGTGCGTGGTTGTGGGCGTCGGTCCGTCGGGCGTGGGCTCGGCGGGGGGCGTGGGCGTCGGGGGCGTCGTGCGTCGGGCGTGGGCGTCGGGCGTCGGGCGTCGGGGTCGGGCGTGGGCTGGGCTCGGGCGTCTGGCGGTCGGCGTGGGCGTCGGCTTGGGCTGTTGGGCGTCGGGCGTGGGCGTTGGGCGTCGGGCGTGGGCATCGGGCGTGGGCGTCGGGCGTCGGGCGTCGGGCGTCGGGCGTGGGCGTCGGGCGTGGGCGTCGGGCGTGGGCGTCCGGCGTGGGAGTCGGCGTCAGCGTGGATGTGTGTGGATG